>JAHBCN010003757.1:0-71208 GCA_019359885.1 Listronotus oregonensis | reverse complement strand
CCCCTTAAAAATTTTTTCCCCAAAAATGTTATAATCACCATTTTACCAAAGCAGTCCGCTAAATACCTTGAAATGATCATAGACAACAAACTTAATTTTAATGATCATACAAAAATCAGTAAGAAAAAGATTATTTCCAGAGCTAAGCATTATAGAAGTCTGACCTATAGGAACATGGGATAGATATTAAGATAGCATCAAAGATATGGAAGGGGAAATAGAACTCGCTTCTCCTATGCGCGAAAGGGAATATTATGGAGGCCGCCATTTGGCAGTTCATATGTCAATCAAAGAGCGGGAAATTAAAGTAAATTAATGTTTATAAAGTTATGTTCAAGAAAACAAACACGAAATATTTCAAATATATAGTAAATTTGCCAACTTTTAATTAACTATTATTTTAAAATTGTTACAATTTGGAATAGTTTATAAAGGTAATTTGTTGATGCTAATTAAATATACTTATGGCATACACAAAACATACTTCTTGATATTTAAAATATAAGATGGAAAGACGCTATTAGAAAAATACTTTTATATTTTATCTCTAGTAAGATTTACTTTGCTTTAAAAATGACATTGATGTGATTATTTTATGAGTAATATTTTAGGTGTTTTTAATCCATATGAGTAGAGTAACTTTTTGAATGGCATTTAAAAAAATTGATTACCAAATGTATAAAATTATACAATTAACAGTTCGTAAGCAATAAATACCAGTTTGTTGTGCAATACACATTTTTGATTTACTAACCCTAGCACCCTTGAGTCTACAGTGAAAGCACTGTGAAACTACACAGGATCCACTATGTTTTCACAGTAGAGCTGTGGGCCCAAGGATGCAAGGGAATACTATTATATTAAAAAATCTTGATGAGAAATGGTACCTATTGTACTTGGAAATTTTATGGCCTTTATTAATTTTAATGCATTTTATACAGGGTGTTCGAAAAGGCATGTCCAATATTTAGGAGGTGATTCTTCATTAAAAAATAACGACATGAAAAAAAGTTTCTATAAATATGGGTCTGAAAATGGGCCCTTTATCAAAGAAGTAACACTGGCAAAGTTTAACACCCTGTATCTTAGAAGCTATGCATTTTGGACCCTCATAGATACTTTTATTGAATATTTTTAAATGAGAAATCACCTCCTGAAATTTGGCAGTGCATTTTTTGAACACCCTGTGTATGTATAAAATAAAACAACTAATAAACTGGTTTATATTTTCTACTAAAAAAAGTAATACATACAAATCAACCCAATACTAGATACAAAAATACAAGGGTTTTATTTTTGTTATTCTATAAAATAAAGATGCTGGCTACAAATCTACTAGCTAATATTTTTTTAGTCCGTTCAATCTAAATCACATAAATGGCTGATGCTTGGTGAAAGTAGTATACATAAATATTTCCACGACCCTATTAACATGTTTTTCATATCCCCATCGAAGAAGAGTTTCTGGAAATAGTAATAAAATTGAAAATTGATTGTCTCATTTTGCACGATTATCAACATATTATACTACTTTTTCTAGACATTAGACCTGGTCCGCTACCAGAAAAAAATGCAGAGGGAGTCAAAAATTTCAAGTCAATTTACTAATCAAGAATTCAATAAATTAAAAACATAAATAAATATAACACAACTTTAATTTCTAAATAACAACACAGGCAAACAAAAAAAGTTGTGTGTGCTGGGTGTTACACTACAATTTTTTGGAGTGTTTTTTTTTCTGTTAAACACAAATCCAAAGTCAAAATTGGAGGTCAAAAAGGAAATAACCGAGGAAAGACGTAATTTCAGATATTAACGATTTCTTTTTTTAATTTGAAACGTCAATATCTTAAAAAATTATAAAAGATACACGAAGTTCTATATGACATTAACTATGTATTTTTACACGACCTTTATATTATTTTACGGATTATAATAAAAAAAAAGAAAACGATTTTCATGATTTTATCAAGGTTATACCACTGGAAAAAATTTGAAAATTATTTTTTTTTAATTTTTGGATATTTTCTGTAAATTTTCGGTGATTTTGGATTTAAATGAATAAAATTAATGTTTTGTTATTTAAAAAACCCAAAAATCACATTAATTAAAAAATATCTATTTTGGACTGAATTTTTTTGTCAAAATTGCATTTTCGTTTATATCTACTTTATTATTTTTCTTATCTAAAATGTTTATGTAACTTGTTTATAGAAAATTAAAAAAAAACTATTTTATATTGTAATATTATTGTAGTCCAAACATTCCGTGGTAGCAGGATTCGGCCCGTAAATGTACCGTGTCGTATTTTAGGTAATTTTTAAAAAACTAGGGGGGGACACTTTAGTAGTTTTTCCTTTCGTTAACCTCTTCTAAGATTTTGGTATTAAATATTTTCTTTCTCGAGCATAAACATAATGAAATTTGTTGAAACAAACTTTTTTGTTTTTTGACCAGGTCCAGTCACCCACTATATTCAGTACATTTAGCCACCTCTTAAGCAAAACTGCCTGCCTAGGAAATCTACAAAAAATGTTTTATTATCAACTTATATGCTATGATAGCACAAATTTTCAAAATTGCCCTGTGCGGCAATGAAAATTTTACAAACATATAGGATAGTAAGCTGCAGGCCCCATCTTTCTTTCTTTTATAATAAGGGAGGTGATATATGATGAAAGATACGAAAACTGAAGACCTGTACGTCACACTCTCATTTTGTTACATGTATTTTATACGATTTTTATTCCAAGTGTCTTTAGAAGGTTACGTTTAAACTTATATATATATATATATATATATATATATATATATATATATATATATATATATATATATATATATATATATATAATATATATATATATATATATATATATATATAATGTCAAATAGTCACACAAAATAAATAAAAACACTGCAGACTAATCTCTTAATCCACTAACACTTTAAAACACGAATACACAACTTCAAACACAAAAAAAAAAATTAATACAAAAATTGAAATGCCGTTAATCCATTACTGGGTGATTTATGCCAATCAGCTGATTTTGACGTTGAGTCTAGTAATTTTTGTTTTTGCATATGTAAGCCAACACAAAAATGTTAGCTTGGACAAACTATACCTATCTAGTTACTTGGATGAGACTGATTGACCCCCGATCCACACGACTCTGTGCAGCAAATATCCTCCATCTATGACGTACACACACCCTTGGAGATTCGCCTCTTCAGTTGGTGTGAATGCCTTGTATAAAGTAGACTTGGTTCCTTTGCTCATACCATAGTCGTCAAAAAGAGACAACGGATAAGGGCACAGTTCATATTTTAAGATTCTTCAAGTTCATCATCAGATTGTTTAGCAATTGTGATTCTTTGAAAGTTATTCGTAGGATTGATGGGAATGGTTTCATCACTTATTTTGATTGCATTTTTCATCGTAGCAAGTGACAAGACTCTGTCTTTCCTGTAGAATTTGACAGTTTCAAAATCACCGCCCACAATCCTACTAATTAAGAGAAGTCCAATCCCCTCGGCCATGGGACAATTTATGCTGCTATATCTCCTACAACACCAGTGGAAAGAAATAAGATGTCTGCAACATTAGGAGCCAGAAAATATTTCTCTTCTTCCAATCTGTACACTCTGTATGTATCCCAAATCAGACCCTCTTTGGAATATTGTTGTCATGTCTGGGGAATGGCGTCCCCTACAACACTTAGCCTGCTGGACTCCATTCAAAAAAGAGCTGTTCGTCTTATTAATGATCCAACGCTCACAGAAAGGCTTCCTCTTCTTGCCCATCGTCGAGCTGTAGGGGATCTGTCGCTCTTCTATAGGTATTTTCACGGCTTCTGCTCAGAGGAATTGGCCAGTATTATTCCTTCTCTGGCAGCTCCCAACAGAGCAACACGTAGTGCAACTTTTATGCATCCTTTTACAGTTCAGTTAGAGAGGCCCCGAACTTCCGCTTTCTTCGTTCCTTTATTCCTAGAGTGTCAAGACTATGGAACCTGCTGCCCGCAAAGTTTTCCTTCTCCTCCCAATCTCCAAAAATTTAAGTCCCGTGTGAACAAACTCCCTCTCACCACACTGAAGACACCCACGGTACGTTAGTACTTAGGCATCAGCCTTCGTGGACTGTCCCAAGATAAAAAAAAAAACATTAGGAAAAGGATGGTGTTGTGTAAACCCTCGCGTAAACCAGTCCATCAACTCTTTCGAATCACTTGTATCGCTTTTAGTTCTTGATTCTCTTATCTCCACATGTTGTTCTAAGCTAGTAAATGCTACTCCACACATCTTCTCCATGTCCACCTACAGAGGATACTTTCACCAACCCAACGACCATGAGTCAAACAAAACACTTATCTCTGGACATTGTGAAGAGTTGTTGTATTGTCAACTCATTGAAAACACTCGGAAACAAAAAAAAAACTGGACTTTGCGCCGTTGCAGAGAGACACGACCACGGCAGTAGTAGTGAACGAACTGAGTAACTGAAGGCATGAGGACGTGACCCTGACATACTGACTAGAGGAGATATACACCCCCTCTAGTCAGCCTAGTCGAACCGAATGGTCTTTGCCTAACGTCGAAATAGGCGAGCGCTGCAGATGAATTCTTTTACTTAAAGGAAAGATTGCATTGATTCATTCATTATTTTTTGCTTTTTTTCCAAAAATTACTGATTTCTCCCATATTTCAGCACTCTTTTGCGTAGAAACCATACGACGTACAAAAAAATATTAGGAGACAAAAATGATCTGAAATTTTCTTCTCTTTATTTTACTTAATACCCATTTTTTGCGTAAATAGCTTGCTTTGCAAGTTATAAGCTGAAAACCACTAAAAAACATTATTTTTAGAGGTTTTTTGATGATTTCTCATATTTGCCGAGCAAATTTTTGTTGGACAACTTAAGATTCATGTTCAGCACCCCAAAAAATATAGAATAAACCAATAAAAACAATTACACCAAAACTTTCCACTTCGACCCCTTTTTGTGCACTGTTTTACTAGCCTAATATGAGAAAAATTTAAATGAATTTTGAATGTATTAGTTTAAACCAAATCAAGTACTACCATTTACCTGAAAAAATTGTCGAAACGTAAATGTGGTAACCATGGTTGTAAGTTATTTGTCAATAAGACAGCACATAAAAAACATTCTCGACTCGACCTTTGCAAGTGTTGCAGTGTGTGGTGCTTCCGAGGTCAACTTTCCGGTCAGACTAACACGTGTTTTATCTTGTTTGTGCCCTGGTAAGCGTTTTTTCCCAACATTCAATTCTTTGTTTTTTGAATTCGTTGCATTTATATTTTTATGTTTCACCCTTCTGCTGATTTACATAGTATATAGTTAACACATTGCTGATTTCTTTATTTTTTTCATCTCTGGCGCTTTTATGAGTGTGCCTCACGACCCGGGGGGAGGGGGAGGTACTCCCCCTCTGGATTTAATTAATGAAATTATTGGAACTCAACCGATTGATTGCCAAATAGGTAATAATCGGACTAATATTAGTAATAACGACCAAGATAATATAAATAGTAATGCTTCCCTAAAAAATCTAACAAATTCGAATGAAAAAAATGAATAGCCTATAACCTATAGCACAGCTTACTTACAGCTGTAAACTCTCTTGGCGGGAACGGTTAGCGCCGATCTCGTCGCGCAGGCTTTATGCTCCGTCCTGTCCGGGAAAAGATGTCTTTGGCGTGCAGTCGGGAGAACTTTCGGTATTATTGTACGTTTAGCCGCCATAGCCGTAGGTATAATTTTTGTGTGTTTTAGTTGATCGTTTTGAACATTGCGTTTTATTTTTATTTTTTACACTTCGGTAAAATGAGTGACAAAAAACCATTAGGACATCATCATGTTTGTGCAGTGCGAAACTGTTTTAATAAAGGTATAACTCAAAGAAGAAATTCTTTAGTTTACGGAGTTTTTGGGGCGCTCGAATTAAAACCAATTTTAATACTAATATTATATATATATATATATATATATATATATATATATATATATATATATATATATATATATATATATATATATATATATATATATATATATATATATATATATATATATATATATATATATATATATATATATATATATAAAGGGTGTTTATCTTAAAACTTACCACTCACGTTATATATGTGAATTTTGCCGAAACACGCCAACAAATTTAATGAGGGGAAGGTTTTTACAAAAAATAGATGGTGCTACTTTAAACCCCAGGACTACCACCTAAAATTTTAAGATGGAACAAGGGGTCGTGTAATACATCATTTTAAAGGCCTTTTTATTTAGTATGAGCCTATTTTGTTATTTAAAAATTAAAATTTACAGAATTAATAATTAAAAAAAAAGTTTATTATTTTGTTGTTTCTAAGTCAATGGTGAACACTTTTATTAGGTAAACGTATTCCTTTGCAAAATATTCTTATTTTCGCAAAACAAAATATTATACTAGACTATTTATTGTAGTCAAATGTAGTAAGCATGGTTTAAAAATGTTATTATTTATTTACAGAGCCAGAATATGGGCACTAAAAGCCAATCGAGAAGACCTGCTTGGCAAAGTAAACAATTTATATAAAAGTTACTCGTTATGTGCAGACCATTTTGAAGAGAGGATGTTCACGAGTCACTTGCATGCACGATTAGTAGCCACTGCAGTTCCCACCCTATTTCCATCTCTTGAGGGAAGTTCCAGAACTGACCATTCGTATAGTGCACCGCCTTTGGAACGATCTAGAGGAATACAGTATTAGTTTCAGGAGGGAATCCACCTGCATTAATTTATCCAGGTAATAAAAATAATAATATTTTAATTCAAAATAAACTTGAATCTTCTATGTTCAATTTCGATTTTTCCCAGTTTTTTGAAACTATGAAACTTTTGACTTTTTTTAGCTTTTTAAAATGATAAGTAAAACTACTATGTTTTTTACCACTAAAATATATTAACAATTGTGACAGCAGTTTCAACTCACAGAGTCATTTTCAAAGAAATATTTCTTACAGACTAATATATCAGTACAAAATAAAGTGATTTGTAACCCTAAGTGGTCAATATATGTTCTGGAAGCGGCGAAGCAATTAATAGTTTATTGCGGTTTGGCGACAGTAAATAGCGTGGAAAATACAAGTTCGGTTTGGTCATTAAGCAGATGTACATTATTATTTTTATTGCCTTTGTATATTTCTAGGGATTCCAGAAAATAAAATATTAAATTATATATAAATAGCGTGGAAAATACAAGTTCGGTTTGGTCATTAAGCAGATGTACATTATTATTTTTATTGCCTTTGTATATTTCTAGGGATTCCAGAAAATTAAATATTAAATTATACCTAGAAATATACAAAGGCAATAAAAATAATAATGTACTTACTGCTAATGACCAAACCAACTTGTATTTTCACGCTATTTACTGTCGCCAAACCGTAATAAACTGTTAATTGCTCCGCCGTTTCCAAAGAATATATTTACCACTTAAGGGTACAAATCACTTTATTTTGTATTGATATTTTAGTCTGTAAAATATTTCTTTGAAAATGACTTTGTGAGTTGAAACAGCAGTCGCAATTGTTAATATATTTTAGTGGTAAAAAACAGAAGTTTTATTTATCAGTGTTCATGATGATTAATTACCACATAGTAACGGCTAATATTATCAATTTTTTAAAATGAGCTGACAATTATATGTTATTTGTACAAATCAAGTATTGCTTAAGCTTTTGGTCAACCATGCATAAAAAATCTCCAGTTGTTAACCAAATAAATTGTTCTTTTCTTAAAACTACATATTAACCAAAGTTGTTATTTAATGGCTAATTAAAATGTATTTTGGCAGCTGACCAGACAAATGTAGTTGAAACCGAGGTTCAGTCGTCGTCCAATTACAGTTAGTCCTACTCTAACATCTCCAACATCTACCCAAACGTCAGCCAGTTTATCCTTTGATAGCCCAAGGAAGAATAAGTACAGACAACAAATCAAGTCCCTTACTGCCGAAAACAAATATTTAAGACAAAGGGTTCAGGTACTTGAAAGTCAAAGAATTAATGAATTGGACAATATATCTTTGGAGCAATATATGTCTTTAACATCCAAATTTTGCAATCCGGATACTGCAAAATGTATTAATATGCAAGTATCACAGTGGCATAAACACCCAAAGGGTAGACGTTACAGCAAGGAGTTTAAAAATGAATGTCTACCAATATATTTTGCTGGTCCCGGAGTGTATAAAAAATATTTAATGTCTAAATATAGCCTTCCCTCGCCTAACACTTTGCTAAAAGAAATAAGATCAGTTAAGATAGGACCCGGATTAGATAATCCCGAGTTCTTCATTTTATTTAAAAAAAGGTTGACAGTTTTCAACCCCAAAGTAAATATTGCTTATTGTGCTTTGATAAAATGTCTATAAAAGCCAATTTATTTTATGAACGAAATCAAGATTGCATCATTGGGCTAGCAATGGGTGATACAGGGGAGAAAATTTTTAAACCAACTTTAACTGCCTGTGTATTTATGGTCAGAGGTATTTATTCGAAGTGGAAACAGCCGATAGCCTATTTTTTATGCCATACTTCTTGTAACGCTAATTTATTACATAAACTATTAAATGAAGCTGTGCAAAAATTAAAAAATGTGGGGTTAAATGTTTGCGGAATTACTTGTGATATGGGGTCCAACAATATCAAATTGTCAAATATTTTAAAGATATCTCCAGATAATACTGGTTTTTATTTAGAAAACCAATATCTCTTTTTCATCTTTGATGTGCCACATATTATAAAGGGGGGGTGAGAAATATGTTGATGATATATGACTTTTATATTAATGGTAAAAAAATTTCGTGGCAATATATTAAAGACTTCTATGAGTTAGATAAAAAATTTCCTGTCAAAGCAGCACATAAATTAACGGATTCTCATATTTACCCGACTGGTTTTCAAAAAATGAAGGTCAAACTTGCCACCCAAGTAGTTAGTTACTCAGTCCAGGTAGGTATGAGTGTTTATATTAGATTTGGTTCCCTTCCCGATGAAGCGACAGAAACTGCTGAATTTGTTAATAGAGTAGATCAATTATTTGATATTTTAAATTCTTCACAAATCTTTTCCCCAAAAAATATAATGTTGCCTTTAAAGCAAACTCATTTCAATTAGAGTTTCTAATGGATTGTTTAACCTTTTTTAAAAATCTTGAAATTCGAGACAAAAATCATAAAAATGTTACCAAAAAAATTAAATTTATTAGAAGTCTTATAATTTCCATCAACAGTATTATTCAGTTATTTTACTATCTTCGTGAAAATGCAGGGTTCGATTGTGTACTTACACGAAGATTAAACCAAGATTGTCTGGAGAACCATTTTGGTAAAATCAGAAGTGCAAAAGGCAACTGCATTAACCCAACAGCAATACAGTTCCACAGAACATTTAGAAAGTTGCAATGCGTCAACTTACTTAACTCAGGTACAGAAAACTGTGAGGCAGATTCTGATCAGATGCTTTTAAGGCTTTCTGATTGCGAACAGGTTTTTGTACCTGAAGATAAGGATAAAGTACCAGACCAAAAAGACGCACTAAATGGCATGGATTACCAAAAAAATGAAATGCTGCAAAAAAATTTCATAAGGTACGTGTGCGGGTACCTTTTAAATAAAGCGTTAGGGATTCACTCTTGTGACATTTGCAATAAATATAGCAAAGACCACAATGAACTTGAAAATTCATCTTTTTATTGTTTTCTTAGAGTATATAAAAGTGCGAATGGTAATACATTTGGAAATTTGCAAATGCCTAATGATGAATTTGTGGAACTAATATGTAAAATAGAAAAAATATTTCAACAAAATTTTGAAAAATTGGCCACAAAAAGCAATATTTGCTGTACACTTTTAGGTATAAGTAACCATTTACCCTTTAGTCATCCCTGTAAATATTTTCCCAAAGAATTTATAGTTAAATTATATTTAAGAGTTAGAATTTATTATACATTAAAAACAATAAATGCTAATTTTAGAAATATAAATAAGAATAAATTAATAATATGGAAAAATTTGTAATATACGTAGTTGTAAGTAATTTTTTGTTTTGTTTTTCGTCCATTTATTTTTGTATGTCTGGCTGAAAAATTAATTTTGTAAAATTCTTTATTGCTGTCAGTAAAACATTAGTGTTGCGAATAGGTAAGCATTTTTTATTTTGTTTCTTATACATCTGTTACATTTCGATTAATGGGCAATAAAACTTATTAAAAACCTAAGCTACAGAACATTATTTTATTATCATATTTTTTTTATTGCTTAATTAAAACACGCCTCAGCGTGTTCAAATCGAACTTTCAAATACACGCGTGTTTTAAAGGTTGCCATGGTACAACAATCAAAAACGGGAGAAATGTGAAGTCTGAGATGGCATTGCAACAACCTATAACCTCGAATTTTTGCACATGTTAGGCATTTTAAAGAAACGAAAATTATTAATCTGACATGAGTACTTTATAACGTCAAATAAAATATTACTAATATAATAAATAATATCAATAAAAAATAGCGTAATGTATTCGTGAATAACTGATCTTTAAAACACTTGCTCTATTTCGAGAACTCGGGCTACGCCGTCGTGCTCGAAAAATCGCGCGTGTATTAAAGACTCTATTATTCACTTACACTTTATTATACTGTACCTTTTCCCTAAAAACTGACATTATATTGAGAGATATCACAGTGCGACTATCAAAGGCAATAATTTCTGTCGAATATTACATCCGAATTTTGCAGAGCTGAGAAAAAACCTTAACAGTGACCTGGGAATATGAGGAAACAGCTAAAGATCGACCATGCATCCTCTTAAACAACTAACGATTTTTATAAATCATTATTCTTTTCATAAGATTACAGATAACTACACCCCTTCTAATTATTGTAATACAATTATTGTGACCTAAATATTATAAATCGCCCATGTTACTTTGTCAGCTCATATGAGTTTTTTAGAAGACTATAACAATTAAAATGTTATTACTTTTTCGAATCAGTTTATTGTATATTTTTATATTTCTTATTAACTTTAAAATTATCTACTACGGTACTGTTAGGCAAAAATTTGTCATTTTACATAAATAAGTAATCGTTTTAATCCGGCTCTGACTTTTCCCGGATGTGCGACAGAGGGAGCAACGCTTCTGTCTCGGTTGTTCGTAGACTGCGAGATCAAAGGTGCCGACCGGAGTTGTGGAGCTGTAAGTAAGCTGTGCCTATAGTTTTGCCGATATCGATAGAGTCGGGGGAGAATTCCCCAGGTAATGTCGGTAGATTTAATAACATAAAAATTGCTAAGGAAATCTTTAACCTTAAATTAACAGACTTAAAAAAAATTGATAAAAAAGGATTGAATCGACTGGCTGTGGAATTCACCAACGCGGACTCAGCAAACAGGTTTCTAGCCGATAAGAAATTGAAGGATAAGGGTTATAGGCTGTTTATCCCATATAACTTTGTTACTTGTAAGGGTATCGTGAGGCACATTGACCTTGAAGAAGACTTAACAAATTTTAATAATTTCTGTAAAACAGATACTGAAATTATAAGCGCAAGAAGGTTAAACCGTAGAGTTTTAAATAACGGCAAAATCGAGTACAAACCTACAGGAACAGTACTTTTCACTTTCAGAGGAATACTTATGCCATTAACCATGAAAATTTATAATCTGATTCATCCCGTTTCTATCTACATTCCACTGTAACACAATGCTATTCATGCTTATTATATGGTCACACAAAAAAAAATTGTAAGGGCAGCACAAAATGCCCAAACTGCGGCGAAAAAACGGACTCGAGCGGTCACACCAACGAAGAAAATATTTACACCTGTAAAACTACCTGTTGTAAAGGGGAACACAAATCGACTGACAAAAGATGCCCACAATATTTGCGACAAACTAATATCAAGAAGATAATGAGATATGAAAACCTAACTTATTATGATGCAAATCAAATGTGTAAAAAAACCTACTTACCTAATGATGACTTTACATACAACCCAAGAGAATTTCCTACAGTTTCCAGAAATAATACTAACTCCCAAATAAAGCAAGTTATAAGACCAGAAGAAAGAAGGCTGGCGGCTTTTAATAATAGCCAATCTAAAAGATCATTTCAACAGGTACTAACGGAAAACCCTAACAAAAAAAGAATAATACAGAAAGGATATGATAAGGAACTGCACGAGGAAGCACTATATTTTCCCAATTCAAGACCATCAAAAGAACAATTTCAGCACCTCAACAATACAGAACCCATAGCCCACTGCTCGAGATACTCACCACAAGACAGGATGCTGCCGGACAGTACAGCCATAAATCAAAAAACAAACCCCACTCGATTGGCACAAGAAACTGTGCCTAATTGTGCAATAACAAATGAACCTGAAAGTCACACAATACGAATCATTATGGAGTACTTTACAAATATGTCTAAAAACAGTCAAGAACTAATAAAAAAATACATACTTACACAAATGAATCTAAACACCTACATGGATCTAGACAACCCAAATCTCTAATTAAAAAAAAGGGGAAAAAATGAATAGCACTGGCCACAATCCTATATGTACCCCTAATCTGAAAATTCTACAATGGAACCTGACGAGTTGTAAATCTAACAAGGACAGCCTATTAAACTTAATACACAAATATAATCCCGACATTATCATACTGAATGAAACCTGGCTAAAAAACTCCCAAAATTTTTATATAAGAGGTTATAATACTACTAGAATGGATAGGGACGATGGATATGGAGGCGTGGCCACCTGCATAAAAAATAATTTAATTTATAACCAGATAAAAAAATTCAATGACAACCTTACCCAATATATTGTTATAAAAATAGCCAACTTAAACATAATCAATATATACAGTAACTCAAACAATAACATTTCTATGCAATTATTAACAAACATATTTCAGGGCTTAAGCGACTACTCAATACTTTTGGGTGATCTTAACTCCTATCACCCCCTTTGGGATGGAACCCCAGTTAATAATGGCGGAGCAACAATAGCCGATTTTATATTACACAACGATTTCTCAATTTTGAACAATGGCTCTCCGACACTCTTTCAAAGACCCGATCAAAATGATAGCGCAGTGGACATTGCATTGATTAATGATAAATTGGCTCCGGTTTCCGCATGGACTGTGTTACAGGACTGCGGAAATAGCGACCATTATCCGATTTTGATATATTTTAATAACAGAAACATAATAGATAAAAATAAATATGAACTTAACACTTATTACACAAGAAACTTTAAAAAAGCAGATTGGGATTTGTTCTACGCAGGAGTTTTGTCTCTTATGCCCAATAATAGCGAAGACCTAACATTTGACAAGATTAATGAGATACTTAATACAGCTGCCGAGGACTCAATACCAAAAAAAACCTGCAACAAACCAGTTAAAAGGGATTCCACCTGGTGGGATGACTCGTGTACTGAAATAATCAAAAACAGAAAGAAAAGTATAAAACAATTCAGAGATGCCCCTACCATAGACAACTACATCCAGACTAAACGCACTATAGCCATTTCCAGAAAACAGCTAAAAAATATAAAAAAGAGGAAATGTGTGGCCTTCACAGAATCATTAAATAGAAATAACAACATGACATATATATGGCAAAAAGTTAAAGCCTTTTCAAACAGTATGACTCCCCACAATATACATAATATAGATAATGACATGAAACAGTTAATCCTCAACAACATGGTCATACACACATTTAATTTTGACTTTACTATTGAGCAAATTGATCACGTCATGGAAACACCAGAATTCACGGTGGAAGAACTAACAAATGCTGGACAACCTCCCCTTGACCGCACAACTAGGGCTCCTGAGAGTGTATAATAACTGTTTAAAGGGAGAAGCACTACCTGATTCATGGAAGTACTATAACATTATAACCTTTCTTAAATTAAATAAAAGCCCCGCCAACTCAACTTTGAGAACTATAGGCCCATTGTGTTATCATCATGTTACTGTAAAACACTGGAAATTATGGTAAAAAATCGTCTGGAATGGTTTCTGGAAAGTAAACAGGTATTTAAATGGACTCAAGTGGGATTTCGTAAGGGTATGCGAACAAACAATGCCACTGCCTTTCTCACATCAGAAATAGACCTTGCATTTAAACAAAACAAAAAACTATTAGCCGTCTTTATAGACATCAAATCTGCATACGATAAGGTGAACATAGAGCTCCTATACAAAAAACTTAGAAAATTGGACGTCCCAACTTATCTTTGTAATATCATTTATAAAATATTGGTAAATAGAAAACTGTTCTCCCGTAAGACAGATGGATCGTTTCTAGGCCCATATACCACCAATGCTGGACTTCCCCAGGGATCACCTCTTAGCACATTATTATTTAATATATACATCAATGAACTATTAAACATCAATTCCGAAGAGTCTATACTATGATTGGATATGCAGATGACCTGGTGCTTTTTGCAAAAAATGCTAACATACAAACTCTAGCCGAAACAATTAACACAAACCTAACGAAGATCAATAAATGGATAACAAAAAATGATCTTACAATAGCCCTAAACAAATGCGAAACCGTCTTATTCTGCAAAACATCTCCGAAACAAACCCTACCACTGATAAGGATGGAAAACCATTTAATCCCTTATAAAAATTACACCAAATATCTAGGAATTATACTACACAAAAACCTAAAATGGGACTTACATATCGAAGCTGTGTGCAACAAGGCCAGAAGGGGACTGAATATAATGAAGAGCTTGTGCAGGGTTTGGTGGGGAGCCGACCCACAGGTTCTGTTGACAGCGTTTTATGCACTGGTAAGATCGCACCTAGATTTTGGCAGCATATTCATTAACCCAACATCAAAAAAAAAACCTAAATAAATTAAACATTTTACATAACTAAAGCACGGAATATATGCAACAAGTTTTTGAAAAAATATGCGCATATATATGCATCTTTTTTCATAAAAATATGCACAAATATTGACTTTTATTACAAAATATGCAATTCAATATGTAATAAAATTTAATGATGTAATAGAACAAAATAGGGTGAAAAAAAAGTACAATCTTCAAAAAATGGTTTTTATTTGGAAAAATAAATACACATGAGAGTGAAAAGTGAGAAAAACATAGTCAGATATTAGTTATGTGGTCAGATACAATTATTTACTATTTTAAAATGGTACATAATTAGTTTATAACTTAATCCAAGATTAAATACATATATACAAAGCACAAAAAATAATACAAATATTATACAATTTTTCGTTTGGAAATACTATAAAAGGCATTGACAACAAGATACTTTTCGAAGTTTTCTAGTAAAAATGATTGTCTTCTATCAGTGAAAATATGTTTATACAAAGAAAAGGTTCTTTCAACGTCTACTGACGTAATTGGACAATACTGAAGTTTTGGAAGTATACTATAAGGCCATGGTACATGTTCGTCAGAAGACTTATTTTCGTAGATATTTTTGACTATTTTTAAAAATTTATACCCTTCATTCTTCGTTAAAGTCGCATCCGCTTTGCGCCTTATTTGATCTCCAACTTTACCCGGAACGTTGCCACACTTAGCCAAAAAAGTGTCAATGGTACTAATGGACTCTCTTAAACTTAATTGTCCACTCTCTAACGATGTGATCATATCTGGTATAAAACCAAAATGAACTTTAATAAAAACTAAATCTCTAGCTACACTTGCACTTTGTAACTTTGTCTCGTAGACCCAATGAACATTTTTCTTTCTGAATGTCGACTCATCGGGAATGGTTTGGTTGCAATGCCTTTGTAGAAAACTTCTAAATTGGGGATGCTGAAGTTTTCTTAGTGGTATGTTAGCTGCCATCATAGTTTGACACAAGTCTTGTTGAAAAAGTTCCTTTTCCGACTGAGATTTTGCACCCACATTTTGAAATGCGTTTTTAACACTCTGCTGAACTGGCGCACATTTCATTTTTGTAACCTTCGCGATATGCAGCGCTGTTTTTAAATGCTGATCCACTTGAAACTTTTTCTCACAAACAATTATTTTTGAACAGGCTTTGCAAAAAACTTTTTCTCCACTAAATTCTAACTCGGAAATACCCTTAATCCACGTCGCAGTTTTTACTATTTTCGCCATTTTTATTCGCCAATTAAAACTCACTCTGCTGACACACCAAAGGTTTTTGACAAACTAAAAATACTAACCTGAGTCTAGTTATGCCTACCCAATATTTATAAATTCCAAACTGTGCCGAACCTTGGGTTATTGTTAAAGTATTAATAATTTGGGTAAAACCAACAACCCTATCATAAAATAATAAAAACCTCATTTAAGTTAGTACCTGGGAATTCCCAAAGATTAGAGTATTGGAGTCAGCCGCCCGACTGATGATAAAGAATTTAGATATCAAATGGTGTTAAAAATTTTTGGAAAAGATGACCATAATATGCAGGTAAATCAAAATGTATCAAAAATATGCATTTTTTTCAAAAACGGACAAAATATGCAAAATATGCATGTATATGCAATTTGCATATAATCCGCGCTTTATACATAACGAAGGACTAAGATTATGTCTAGGATGCATGAGATCAACGCCAACAACGGCTCTCTGGGCTGAAGCTAGAGAAATCCCATTGCATTTCAGAAGAAAATGGCTGGCTACGAAATTCCTAGCTAAACCAATCTATATCAACAACCATACACTGGTTTCTGTTCTTAAGAAACTCATAATCTATTATAGACACAATGCTGACCACTGGAGAAATGAACAGACCCCTTACTTGATCAGGCATATGAGGAATATTTTCCGTACTTTAATAAGATTAGAAAGAGCAATACATTCCCATGTTATGCATCAAAAGGATACAATTAAGGAAAAACATCATAAACGCAGAAGACCATTTTAAGGCTACTACCTTAAGTTATAGAGAATCCCATATTTTTGCCTTTACAGATGCTTCAAAAAAAGATAACAAAGTTGGATTCGGCGTAACCATTCCAGACATTAATTATAGATTCTCGTCTAGACTACAAAAAGAAATCTCTATCTGTATGGCTGAAATAATAGCTATACGGCACGCCATTCTTGTTATCCAGGAGAAGAAGATTAAAAAGGTGATTATTTTCTCAGATTCCCTTAGCGCCATAGCAAAAATAACCAATAATAATAATAATAATAATAATAATAATAATAATAATAATAAAGACTTTATTGTAAAAAGAAATTTTACAAAAGGCGAAGTTGAGGATAACCTCCTATCTTAACCTAATAAAAAAAAAAACAATTTATTAATATGTATGTATATACATATACAAATTATGCTTATGTACTATGTATGTAATATTAGAATTTTAATAAGTATTACAATTTTAGTTGACGTTGGTGGAGTGCATAATCAGCATCTTTGATAAGTATGTGACGCTAATATAGTTTTCACTTTGTATTTGAAATTGAGTGGGTTCAGAGTTTTAATTTTAGCTGGTATATTATTAAATTTTACAGCTATTTGATAGGTAAATGAACGCTCGAATAGTGTTGTTCGGTGTAATGGAGGAGTTATTATGTATTTATGTCTTAGATCTAAGTTATGTGAATCATACCTGAATTTAATTTTTTGATACAAATAAGTAGGAAGTTTTTTATAAATAACTTTATGATACAAAACTAAACTATTAAGCAACCTACGTTCATCCATTTTCATCCATCCAATCTCCCTTAGTTTTGCACTTACGCCACTGTCATACTTTCTAATTCCACCTATCAAACGAACACAACAGTTTTGTATTTGCTGAATGCGCCTTTTGTCACTTTCCACCAGAGAAGGACCATAGACGGAATCACAAAAGGTAAAGTGCGATAGCACTAATGAGTCACATAAGATTTTCCTGATTTTTTCATTTAAAAGATGTCTTTGTTTATAAATAAGTTTTAGATTAATATATGCTTTTTTATACAGTTATCTATATGCTCAGAAAATCTTAGATCAACATCAATTACCACGCCCAGATTTTTTGCCACACTAACGCATTGTAAAGTTTCATTATTTACAATTAAATTTAAAAGATGTTTTTGACGTTCCCTGCTAACCTTAGGCCCAAATAGTAGGGCTTGACATTTCTTGGGGTTCAGCTCCAAACAGTGATTTACAGAGGCTTTAAACAAGGATTGAAGATCACTATTTACTTTAAGATTCGCCTCAACGATATCCTCAGGTTTAAATGACAGATAAATCTGGGTGTCATCTGCATATTGATGTACCGTGACGTGACTAAGATCCGACGTTAGCTGAGATGTATACAGACCAAATAGTAGAGGACCAAGGATAGAGCCCTGGGGCACGCCAGCGGTAACACTTAGATATCCAGACTGTACACCATGTACCTTGACTGCTTGTTTTCTTCCACTGAGGTAATCGCTAATGAGATGAATGGCACTCTCAGCAAAGCCGAGGTATGAAAGGATGGCCAAAAGTAATTGGTGATTTATTTTGTCAAACGCCCTGGAGTAGTCAAGCAAAACAAGTGCTGTGAGTTCACCGCGATCGGAAGCCCCAAAAATATCATCAGTTACATTTAACAATGCAGTTGCACAGCTATGATCTCTCCGGAACCCCGACTGAAAAAAAGGAAGAAGGTTGTGTTTCTGAACATGCTCTCTGATTTGCTCGTCCAAGATTTTCTCAAAAACTTTCGAAAGGGTAGGGAGGATGCTGATAGGTCTTAAATCAGTTAGTGACTCTGGATGTGCAACTTTTGGAATGGGTAGCAAAAATGAGCATTTCCAGTCCTTAGCAAAAGTGGCAGTTTCGATACTGTAATTTATTAAATGTGTAATGTAAGGTAATATGGTGGGACAGCACTTCAGTAACATGGATAAACCTATCCCATCAGTACTAGTGGCCTCTGATTTAATTGAAAAAAGGGCAGAGCGAACTTTACTAATAGTCACTGTTCTAAACTGAAAAGTCGAAACACCACACTTTTTACGGCTAGAATAAAAATGTAGAGTATCAGGGTCTGGGCTGAGATGAGTTACAGAATTCACAAAAAAGTCATTAATAGTCCCTGCATTACCCAACTGTTTGGGTATATTTTTGCTGGGACAATTAATTACATTCAATTCACGAAGGGACTTCCAGGTTTTTTTATAGTCATTATTGATAAGGCTATTTTGAAGACATGCTTTTTTTTCGTTGTCAATAGCAGACTTTGCATAATTTCTTAACTGACGGTAATATTCCCATGTTTCAGGTGTTCTTTTTGATTTATATCTTGTTAATGCTTTATCACGGAGGCTCATAATATACTTTATGTTTGGAGTAATCCAAGGTGCCTTTTTCTTTGTTATCCGAGCAGTTCTAAGAGGAGCATGTTTGTTAAATAAATTTAAAATATATGAGTTAAATAAATTTAGCTTATCATTAATAGATTGCATATAAATTATATTATTAAACGGAATACTAAGAAGATCCTGGGTGAATGCATCATTATTAAAATGTTGGAAGTTTCTGTAAGTTACGAAAAAGGGTTTAGGTTTTTTAATTAACATGTTTAGTTCACACTTGACTAAAAAATGGTCAGAAACATCAACAGATGGGTCGACTCCACAATTTATTAACTGGTTTAAATTGGAGCAAATTATAAGGTCTATAAGCGAAGTACTAGCTTGATTACGTCTAGTTGGCTCATTTATAGTTTGATGAAGATCATATACTTGCAATAAAGCATTGAACCTCTGGGTATAAGGGGATTCAAAGTCTAAAAAATTTATATTAAAATCCCCCAAGCACAACATAAGGTCACACGATACTAAATGCTTGGAGATATTTTGTTCAAACTCCAATAAAAATTGAGAAAAATCAGTGAATCCTGGCGGTCTGTAAAATAGCCCTAAAATAGTTTTAATGTTACCAACCTTAAACTCTATATAAAGTTGTTCCGAAAAATCATTATTAATATCATTTAAAATTGAGTACCTAATGGTATTATGAATGTATAAAAGGACTCCTCCACCACGACCCTGTACACGATCCGCTCTAACTACCCGATAGCCATCTACGCTCACCACCGCGTCATCAATCACATCAGTAAGCCACGTTTCTGAAACAGCAAAAATATCGTACTGATTAGCTCTAATACATTCTTTTACATAACCAATCTTTCCAACAATTGACCTAACATTAATATGGGCTATATTTAAATGCTTATTCCCGCTTGCAAACATGTACATTTTTAAGAAATATCGGTACAGAAATAAACATTCAAACTCCCCTGCCGAGAGAGGAAAAAAACATAAAGAATTCTTATTCTCTAAAGTCCATCTTAATACTGTCGACCTGGGCCATTGTAATTATTCTGATAACAGAATCTCCATCATTTTTTCTGGCAAAAACTTTATCGTCTTTAGCCCAAACATATTTGTACCTACATGATTTTAGTTCCTTGGCCTTCATGAATAAATCGCGCGTATTCTTGGACAGGTCCGGATTGACATAAATGTTCCTTTTTGAATCACTTCTTATTTCACAAGTGTCGGTATCAAGCTTCATATTTTTTCGTTGCTGCAAAACACGTGTTGTTATGTCAGAATTTTGAAAAGACACTAGTACTGGTTTAATGGTCTTGCTGCTGGGAAAAACTTTGACGCTGAAATCATCTGGAGAGACCTGGACACCAAGAACGTTACAAACTTTTATAACATCAGCCTTACAGCTGTTATCGCCTTTGAGGCCAACGATAACGACATTTTTATTTCTCTCGACCTGAGTTTCCTGAGGGGAACCCTTGATGTGGCTTAGTACATCCTCTAGTTGGGCAATCCGAGATTTTAATGAGTCCTGCTCCTTTTTAAGAAGTTTATTTTCATTGTTTAAAACACTGATGCTATCCCTAAGCTGCTCCATTATCGTACCGTTAAATGTAATTGATTGCTTCAACTCTTCGAAAATCTTTGTCATAGCTCTCATAATATCGGTGTTACTTGGATTGTTGATATTTATTAAGTGAGCAAAGGCATCGTCAGAAGTAGGTATATCAGAAACTACCGATGTGTGGTTAAATCCTACACCACTTCTTCTCATTGCACATCTGTTAATAGTATTTAAATTGTTAGCAGTTTCGTCACCAACCTCTGAAGATAGACATGCTGAACAAGCCCACTTATGTGTTGTTTTGCGTTGCTCATAGGCAGAAAACTCATCATTACTTAATCCAGAACATTCTTTATGGAACCATTCCTCACAATTTCCAGCACATTGTATTTTGTAGTGTATTTTTGTAATGTTTTTGTTACATTTTTTGCAACTCAACAGTTTTCTCTTCTTAGCACCAGTCATTGTGCGGGACCGGCCCTGGGCTACCGATAAACGTTATTGATATTTTCACTATCGACTATGACAAAAAAAAGAAACGAGATGGCCAATATATGGACTGTGCGATGATTTTAACTGAATTTCCGTTGTTTTTAAAGGCTTTAAACGATACGCTTCACCACATTTCACAGCACGCGCCACGGCTCATTTGTCCACACATTTACTGCAAAGAAAATATTTAATTTTGCAAAAAACCTTATAAAATAGGCAAATTTGTCGGAGCTCAAATAACAAGCGTGTACACTGCGCGACGATACCCGTAATAGTATTAACACAAACAACGACCACATCACCCTATCAATCCGCCAACTTCTTGCTGAATCCAAAGAAAGGAATAGCGACATAATATTGTCTTGGATACCAGGTCACTCCGGTATACAGGGAAATGAGGAAGCAGATACCCTAGCTAATATCGGCACCACATTAAACGTCCCCGGAAATATAGATTTGGATGCTAGAAACATACTAAATCTGATAAAAGGAAAATTATTTAAAGATTTTTCCAGCTTTTGGAAAAATTTAACAATTACCAAAGGAAGATTCTACGCTAACGTACAAAATCATTTCCCTCACAATAAATGGTTTAATAAAATCAGCTACATAGATAGAAGACACCTAACCACAATAATAAGAATGAGAACCGGACATGTACTAACTAAACAACACCTATATGCAGTGGGGATCAAAGAAGACCCATACTGTGAATGTGGAGCCATAGAAACCATGAATCACTTATTCTTTGAATGCCCTATTAATCAGATGCCAAACTTTGACCTTTACAATGTATTTACAAAAAAAAAGATTCCCACCCCAATTAATATCAGTAATACTTTAATATAAATGAAGAAACCTGCAATATCATACTAAAATTCCTATCCTATAATAAGATTAGACTTTAATTATATGTATGTATGCTTGCGAGTATGTATATGTGTATATATTTATATGTATGTATGTGTGTATATGTGTATATGTATTTCTTATTTCTTTTTCCTTCTCTTTGTTCAGGTTAAAAATTTCACCATACAAGAATCAAAACATACTTATTGACCCCAGTGCTGTGAATACGGTGGTACGAGCAGCATCGTTAGCAAGTTAAATTCAACAAACGGTGAGATTTTTTACTAACCTCTCCTATTGTTTTTTGTTTATCTATTGTTTATTACTTTACCCAACTGTCAGTAGGTTTATAAATCATTATTACATACATATTTATCACATATTTTCATTGCTAACCTATTAAAATGTTAAACGAAGGGGGGGTTGATAACCCCCCTCTCGTCCCCCCTATTAAAATGACATCTGATCAGGTTCGAGATGTGATAGGAGTCAGCTCGATGAAAAAAACAGATCCAAAAAAACCATCAGATAACCCCAAGACCAAATTCCAAAGGCTTTACAACGAGAAAGATAAAGAACCTTATATTGTGGTCGTTGAATCGGATACAAAAAATATAGGCACGTATTCAGAAATAAAAATAGCTAAAGAAATATTCGATTTAAAACTCAATGATATAAAAAAACAATATATAAAAGGCAAAAATAAAATAGCCGTCGAATTTAAGAATTACCAGTCAGCAAATAATTTTGTAAACAATGAAATACTAACAATAAAAGGGCTTAACCCTTATATACCTTTTAACCATACTTCATGTAAGGGCGTTATTAGAGGCATAGACCTAGATCTTGATTCGGAAGAAATTTTAAGGGAATTTTCTCTCATATAGGAATAATCAGCGTTACTAGATTAAAAAGAAGAGTCTTGAATAGAATAGAAAACCCCACAGAACCAGTTAATAAATACGAATATGTACCAACTAAAACCATTTTAATCAGCTTTGACGGAACTACCTTACCAAAAGAAATTGTTATCTATGGATTGAACTACAAAGTTATACCATATATCCCCCCCGTAACACAATGTTATAAATGTCTTATATTCGGCCACACTAGCAAACAATGTAAAAGTTCAAAAAAATGCTTCCAATGCGGCGATACTGACCATTCCCAAGACAACAATGAAAGTAACACAAATACATGCGTTAAAAAATGTATACATTGTAAAAGTTTTGAGCACAATTCAACCAATCGAAAATGCCCCGAATTCATCAGACAAAAAGAAATCAAAAAAATCATGGTATTTGAAAACATCTCATACTACGAAGCTAATAAGGCCCTCCCAAAAGGGAACTTACCTACAAACTTCACATACTACTCACAAGACTTCCCAAATTTAGGCAACAAGGAATCCAATCAATCAAACTACAACAATCAAACGCACAATGATAATACAATAACGATTGCACAAAGACGAACAACCACACACCAGAATCAAACTGCACATAAAAGAACATACCAACATGCGCTAATCAACCCAGCGAAAAAAAGAAGCATGGACCCACCAAATTATGATAAGAATCAACATAATAAAGAACTTATATATCCGAATGGAAGAAATAATACTAATCAAACATCTTTTCCCTCAATTTCACAAACCCAAAAGCAGACAACACAACAATACTATGATTCCCACCCAATTGCTAATCATACACAACCCTCACAAACAAATCAACCTACAAACGACATGCCTGGAACCAGTGCAATGAACCTTAATACCGACAACCCCATATTCAACTCCATGGAATTTATGGCAAAACTAATAGACTCTCGTCCAAACCACATAAAAAATTTTATAATAAGCCGACTAGTAGCAGAAGAACCAAATAGAAGGGATTCAGACTTTGAATCCTTCTAAATATAAGAATTCTAACATTCAGGACTTTCCACGCACAAAAATTAAACATCTTACAATGGAACTCGAGAAGCATAATAGCTAATCGACCTAATCTAATGTCTCTAATAAGGGACTATATCCCTGATTTAATACTAATAAATGAAACTTGGCTAAAACCTTCTCACAACTTCTATGTAAAGAACTACAACATCATTAGGAACGACCGTCCAGACGGATATGGAGGCATAGCCATTTTAATTCAAAAAGACATACTTTACAAAGAAGTTAAGTTAGACTATCCCATTATGGAGGATCAATTCCAACATCTTATAATACAAATAGACACAATAAATGTGGTAACAGGATATGTGCCACAATCATCCAATAACATAAAAAAATATATGGAAACCATAGTCAATCACATCAATGGACAGATCATTTTCATGGGAGATTTAAATGCTCACGCAATAGAATGGGGATGTAGATCCTACAATCTCAATGGAAAACAAATAGTTAATCTAATAGATGAAAACAACTTACATATATTAAACGACGGATCACCCACAAGAATAACTCTACCAAACCAAAACCCCAGTGCAGTAGATATTACAATAGTCACTCTTGATTTAGTACCACACATAGAATGGAAAGTAATCCCTGATTGCGGTTTTAGTGACCACTACCCAACACTCATCAAAATAAATGAAAATAAACATATCAACAAGAATAACTTTATTTTCCAACAATTTCCCAAAAGAAATATTCACAAGGCAAACTGGTCTCAATACCATCAAGAGATCACCAACAGAACACACTATAACGAGGAACTAAACTTTTACCAAATCAACAATATAATACAAGAAGCAGCCGAGATATCCATCCCAAGATCCAAAAAAGAACTCAAAGTAAGGACCGGTAATCCCTGGTGGGACCCACAATGCACTGAAATAATAAAGGAAAGAAAAAAAGCAATAATCAAATACAAGGAACAAATTTCTATGGAAAATTACCTTAACCTCAAACATACAATAGCAAAAACAAGGAAAAAACTAAAAACAATAAAAAAAAGCAAATTCATTCTCTTCTGTACAACATTAAATAGAAACTCTAACATTAAAACAACCTGGAATAAAATAAATAAATTTGCTGGAAAATACACGAACACCAAAAACAATATCATACCTAATAACATCAGAATAAACATTTTGCAAAAATGCTCGAATAACAAAGACCTCTATACTCAAAGGAACCTACCACAAATACAAGAGTACGAGCCATTTGATCTAGACGAAATAAATGCAGCCACAAAGAATAAAAAAGACTCAACTCCCGGAATAGACGACGTATACTACTCTATGATCAAAAATCTTCCAGTCTACATGAAATCACAACTCGTCAACATATATAACAACATTTTAAACGGCACTACGTCCATCCCACCACCCTGGAAAGAATACCTAATACTACCCATATTAAAACCTGACAAGGACCCAAATCTTCCAGAAAGCCATAGACCCATCATTATGTCTTCAGTATACCTTAAAACACTAGAAATAATGATAAAGAACAGAATAGAATGGAGAGCCGAAAATAGAAAAATATTTCACAATTTACAGACGGGATTTAGGAAAAAAATGGGAGTCATAAACAACTTAGCCTACCTTACTTCATATGTTAAATTAGCCTTTATGGAAAACATGCAAGTACTAGCTGTGTTTATAGACATACGAGCTGCATATGATGCAGTCAATATTGGAAAATTATTATATAAACTTAATGAATTAAAATTTCCCATAGAATTAAACCACCTCATATTCAAAATTTTGAGTAACAGGAATTTATTTGTGAGAAATACAGATGGAGAATTGATTGGACCAGAAACCACCTCTACGGGCCTTCCTCAAGGCTCACCACTAAGCGCTATCCTATTTAACATATATATGAAAGATATCTTTTATATTTTGCCAAGCAATGTAAATATAATTGGATATGCGGATGATTTAGTAATTTTTACAAAGGGGAAAAAACCAGAACAGCTGATATCCACAATTAACCAATCATTAAATATAATAAATAACTGGCTAAATGAACATGACCTGAAATTAACTTATCATAAATGTGAGTCAATCTTTTTCTCCAAAGGAAACAGAAAAACTAACCTGCAGCCGGTACAAATAGAAAATCACCAAATTAAATATAACAACCATGTCAAATACTTGGGCATGTTCCTAGACTCAAATCTAAAATGGAATAAACATATAGAATACACTGTGGAAAAAGCTCGGAAGGGCCTCAACATCTTAAAAACTTTTTGTAGAACCTGGTGGGGTGCAGATCCTCAAACAATTCTAACCACATATTACGCTCTTGTCAGATCCCATTTGGATTATGGCTCCTTTTTGTTGGATAAGATTTCTAAAAAAAATTATCAAAAACTAAACATCATTCAAAATCAAGCTCTAAGAATTGCCTTAGGCTGTATGAAATCTACCCCCGTACATACAATGCTATCTGAAGCTGGAGAAACTGATCTAGAAACCAGAAGAAAATGGCTAGCTACCAAATTCCTATCTCATATCATACAAATATCAGAACAACCTCTAATAGAGATAATAAAAAAAATCAAAAACATAACCAATATAAATGCAAACGCCTGGAGAAGGGAAAACCAAACCTATTTGATGGAGGCCTATGAATCTTTATCCCCTTATACTCATAAACTATATAAGAAAGATATCCTGCCATGCTTCGAAACTGAAATTTCTTATCAAAACAAACAAATAAAAACCATAAACTTAAATATTAACAAATCGGACAATAATCTATATAACACTTTCTTAGCCCAAACAGAAGCTTACCAACGGAATTACACTTTTATTTATACGGACGGATCAAAAAAAGACAACAAAGCAGGATTTGGGATTCACTGCCCTCAAAATCAATTTAACTACTCCTCAAATATTCAAAAAGACTTAGACATATGCACCATAGAAATCATAGCTATACACGAAGCCATAAATTATGCTTTGAGAAAAAACATTAAAAAAAGCATAATATTCTCCGACTCCGCTAGTGCAATAGATAAAATTACCAAAAACCACTTAGACCCAGATAATGATCACATCTCAATTCTAACAAAAAAACTCTTAATTGAAGCCAATCAAAACATTGAAATCAATCTAGCTTGGATACCAGGTCATTCAGGAATTAAAGGCAATGAAACCGCAGATAAGTTGGCAGAAATAGGACGTAACCTAAACATACCTAAAACAATAAAACTAAATAAAAAACATATCTTACCCTACTTAAAAGATAACCTAAATAAAGAATTTCATAAAAAGTGGAAGACTATAGCACAGAAAAAAGGCAAATGGTACAACAGTATACAAGACTCTTTCCCACGAGAAAAATGGTTTCGAAAATTCGCTTATAAAGATAGAAGACACATTACGACCATAATTAGAATGAGGACGGGTCATTGTTTAACAAAAGAACACCTTTACAAAATAGGAATGGTAGAAGATCCCATCTGCGAGTGTGGTCAGATCGAAAGCTTAAACCACATATTCCTGGAATGCCCCATAAATAAATTGAATGACTTTGACTTATATAAAATTCTTATAAAAGAAATCCAACTCTCCCCCTTAAGCATGAGTATAGTTCTATCAAAATTAACAACAAAAATAATAAATTTATTAATAAAGTTTATAACAAAAAACAAAATTAAGCTATAGAAATTACCTGCATAATATTTAAAGAGTAATTCCGATATACAAATCGTTAACCTGTTCTTGAAAGCTAGAACGATGTAAATAAACCTCCTCAACATGTTTATACACTTAATCAAACCTCAAACTCTATTTCCTGATTCACCTGTATTGTTTTAGTGACGTCCATCCATTGTTGTAATGTCTTACTAATTGTCCTCACCAGAAGAATTGTATCACAGCACTAGTACCCAAAAAACCAAACATAGGAAAACTAGAGTCACAGGACATGACACAAGTCAGACAACGCCTGGACTCATTAGAATGAGCTGGCTAATTGTTTCTGAAGGAAACTGAAGCCAAGAAAAGTGAAAGCAAAGCAAAGCAAGCACATAAAAAATAATTTTGCGATTGAGGCATAAAAATGTCCGAAGTAGTGGAAAATACCCATCTCCCCCAAGATATTTTAGTGAAAGCTGCTAAAGCTGAACATGTGCTTGTGCCAGAAAAAAACTAGGCGGATTTACGAGAGGCCTGGCTGACGGAACACTGCGTGGACCGTGTGGACGAAACCGTTTTGATTGCTTATTTTCAAGATTTGTAGAGTCATATTCTCCAAATTCCCTTTGGACAAAGTTTTCAATGTTACGTAAATAATTAATAGTTCATAAGAAGATAAGAAGTAATGAAAAGTTGATTTCTTGCAACAGTTCCTAAAGCAACTTGGGAGAAATTATCAGCTAAAAAGTCGAAGGTTCTGACTCGCGAACAAGTTATAACTTTTTGAAAGAAGCGCCGACTAAAAAATATTTGGCAGATAAAGTTGCATTAGTGATAGGTGTATTCGGAGCTTGTAGAAGAGACGAGCTTGTAAAAATGAAGTTTTTCGATGTGCGTGATATGGGTCAGCATATATTTATTGACATTCCACAAAGTAAAAATGGGCAAGCAAGAAGCTTTTTGGTTATTGATGTCAGTGAAATGCGCGCAACAAAGTTAGTTCGGGACTATGTGTCTTTGCGACCAAAAAGTGCACCTATTGATAGTTTTTTTTTGTGCTATCGTGATGAACGATATACTGTGCAGCCTATAGGTAAAAATACATTTGGAAATAAACCCTTTAAGATTGCTACATATTTGGGTTTACTTGATGCTAAGGCGTACACATGTCATTGTTTAAGACGTACAGCGGCAACAATTCATTCTGATTCGGGGGGTAGTTCCGAGAGCTTAATGAAGTTAGGAGGCGCCCCAAAAAACCCCTGTATGCAAAAATTCATGAAAATCGGCGTGGTGTCCGTAAAGTAAAATTTTACCTGGAAGAGTTCTTCGGTAGCACGAGGGTACGTGGATGATAGTGAAAGCTCCAAATTGGCTAATGCTTCCCTTGTAGTTGGGTAAAGTATTACTTCAAGTAACACAGCAACTGCGGTGGGGTATGGAAATATGGAATTTTCCGGTCAGTTTGAAAATTGTACGTTTTACTTTAAAAAATAATTTTTATTATGATAAGTATATTGTGTAAGTATTTATTGGTAAATTTGTAGGCCCTATGGCGTTATTTTTTTTAATAACGCCCTAGGGTAATATTTCGTATTTAACTGACTTTGACATAATATTATTTGTCAAATAATATACCAGTCGGACTTTAAATATTTGTTGATATAAACGTAAACAATAATTAACAAAAAAACAAAATCTTTCATGTCTATATACTGGTTTTTTAAGTATCCCAAATAATTTCATAAACTGCTTTAGGCTTTGGGGTAGTTAGAATAATAAAACTAGATGTATAATGTAATTTTTCCGCTTTAAGTTTAATTTATCACAAATAAAAGAACATATTTTTCTTCTTTTAAATGTAAAGACAATATTTTTACATGTATGGGGTCCAAATTTTGCCTACAATTTATTTTGCATTAAGAAACTTTTTTTAAATTCGCAGAAAATGCTATATGACGCATAGGCGCGCTTTCTGCCAGCACCGGTACAAGCGGCTAGGTACACGAAGCGTCTTTGGCCCGGTTGTACAATGGACGTTCAACCGAAGTTCACGCTGATCATCGGTTCAACGGAAAAAAATCGTTGTACAAAGCCGGTTCAGACGGTGAACTGTGGTTGATCTTGAACGTCCGAATTTGGTCGTTCAAGATGAGTTCAACTCCTTTTAGAAATTTTTAACCTCCTCTTTTGACAGATCACCTTGTGTTTTAAATATTTTGTTGTTATATTTTTAAAGTTGATACCTATTCGGTTTTTATAATTAAAAATTGATCTTGTATGAAAGGATATGACAGACGACAAGGATTTTGTAGAATAACTTATTAATGTTGCACTCTCGAGCCCCATAAATATACAGAAGTAGACCGGATCATTTGAATATTTGAAATGACAAATAATTTAAGGCCAGATTTAGGTTAAAAAACAATTTTCAAAAAACACAAATTTCATCTGTTACAGATAAGTAAGATTTATATTGTTTAATTACATTTAATTTTAGGTTTTAAATGTTCTATTTATTTTTTTAGAAACCATGCACTAATTGCTACTGAAATGGTATGCATTCCTTTAGGATTTCTAGGCACTGGAAGTTTTTACAAGTTGTTTGAGGTTTTGGAGGTATTGACAAGTCAACGGCAAGTTAAAAAATATAAATAAAATTGATAAAAATGTTAAGAACTGAATCTGAAATTACCATTGTGAGGCGAGGATTTTTTAGCATTGGAGCCATGGATGGCACGCATAATAAAATTCAATCTCCTGGAGGGGCAGATGCAGAAAATTACAGGAAACAAAAAAGGATTTATTTTTTCATACAATATGTAGCTATTTAGCATCTGCGATTTATTTTGTCAGTAGTGATTGAAAAAAATGTAAAATTAAACAAAAAAACAAATACAATACAAATACATACTCATAATTATTATTAAGTTGTTTTTTTTTAATAAAATCAAAATCCTTGATTAGGTTAAGTTGTGGCAATTTTTTTCTTCTTTTCTTTGTGGGCTTTGCAACTGATAGTTTAGGTAAACCTGCAGTGGTACAACACTCAAAATTCTGAACTGGGTTCAACAGTGAACTGCAGTTCAAGAAAACTTCTGTTGAACCATTGCTTGTACAACCGGGCCTTAGGCTCCCGCTGAAAAATATTTTGATAGATAGGCAACTGGCCTAACATACCGTAGATTGCCCGAGGTAAATGTGATTAGTTTTTAACCAAACACATGGGGGTGAGACGAGCTTTCGTCAGGGGGCGTATGTTAGGCGTCCGGGTTACATTCCCAAGTTTTTAACTAGGGTCTTTATCGCGGACGATGGCATGCCAACCCCAAGACCGATGTGCGTAGTGAAGAGCTACATCCTTCACGAGGTACCCCTGTTCTAGACTGAACACATCGGATCTAGTTTAGGTTCTTCGAAAAAGAACCCCCAAGTCAAGGTGGAACAGCATAGGCCGAGGACTGCATGACTAAGGGGATGCTTAGTTACTACTATGCGAACTCCGGGAACCGGGCGACACCCGGTTTTAATTCAGCCTTACTGCAGTAAGCGGGGCACTGCTGCAGGTGACCTTTATTTCCTCCGCTACTCGTGGGTACAAAATGGACAAAAAAAATAAGACCAAAGAAAAAGAAACAGAGGACACCGTTGCTGTCCTCAGCACAACTAACGAAGGGGGCAAAAATGTCCCCAAAAGTCAAAGACCAACAGAGGGTTCACTGCAGCCCTTTCCACCATCATCAGGTAACGATGAAAGCGTACCAATGATGGTAGACAATACAGAGGACTCTAACTCCTCAACTCAAACTATACGGGGAGCTGAAAATCCCGATGACAATAGAGCTGAAGAAGAGCTCTTAAAAAGCAGCGATGATGAGCGGAGGCAAACGGGTGACCCTAAAACAGGAGAACCCGGGAGACCAAAGCTCTCTGGCGCTGCAAGAAAGAGGTTTAAATACCTCATGAAAAGTGGGATGGCCAGAGAAGAAGCCCGTGTAAGGGCTCTCAAACCAATAAACCCCACCATGAAAGATTCCTCTGATAAAGGATCGAAAAGGGTCCGATCAGAAGAAAATACTCCTGAGGGGAAACCTATAAAGAGGTCTAAAGGTCAGGAAAAGGAGAGTAATAAAACTCCTTCTAGACCACAGACCTCCCAAACGACCTATAGCCAAGTAGCTAAAGGTACGAAAGTTGGTATATAATACATGCCAACTTTCCTGAAGAGACCCTGACATTGGAACACCTAGGAGCCATACAGGAGTCCATAATGAACCAGATAGTAGAACTGGGACGGGGGACTGGCATAAAACCCAGCTTCCACAGTTCCAGCTACAGACCGGGCTGGCTCGCTTTGGGGTGTGCCAACAAAGCCACAGCTGAGTGGCTAAAGGGCATAGCCGCGAACCTAAGGCCAGCAGAGGGGGTGGCTGTCAGAGTGGTAGAGGAAGCAGAAATGCCTCACACTGAAATACTGATAGCGTACCTACCAAATAGTCAGGACTACTCAAACGATCCTGGCTCTTTTAGAGGCGCAAAACGACCTCGATCTGTCCTGCTGGAGGGTGCTTAGGAGAAATCCTGTAGGCCCCACAGTGGAAATGACGTTCTCAGTGGATCAAAAATCCGCTGTAGAACTCAAAAAAAGAGGCTATAAGCTGAACTTTAAGTTTGGAGAAATCCAGCTTAGACAAAAGCATAAAGCCTCAAAAGGAGAGGGAAGCTCAGGTAATGCTGAGCCCGGTACCTCAAAGGAAGCTCCACATAAAGGTGTGCAAAAACCTAAAACGGAGACTTCCAAAATAAAGGGCGAATCCAAAGGCAGCACAAAGCTCAAGGATAAGCCTTCAAACAAAAAGATGGACCCTGAAGGCGATAAAAAACCTAAGGACCACAAAAAAGGCAGATAAAGGCAAATTGCCTAAAAACGTGCCTAACAAAGAACACCGGCATCTCAGATGCCTCCAAGTAAATCTTCAACACTCAAAAGCTGCATCTAGTATGCTTAATAGAAAATTTACAAGGAATAATATAAACATAGGGCTAATCCAAGAGCCCTGGGTAAATGAAGGAACGATTAGAGGACTTCCAACTCAGTCATGTAAGTTAATTTATGAAACATCTCATGAAAGGCCTCGAGCGGCTTTACTTTTTAGTAAAAATGTTAATTTTGTTCCAATTTCAGAGTTTATAAAGAGAGACTTGGTTGCAGCTATGGTGGAAGTACCGACTGAAGGAGGTAAAAGGAACGTTATAGTTGCCTCAGCTTACTTCCCAGGGGATACACAAGATCCACCACCAGCCAGCGTACAGGAACTAATAAGCTGGTGCAACCGAAGGAACAAACAACTTATTCTGGGCTGTGATGCAAATGCGCACCATACAATATGGGGCAGCACAGACACAAACAATAGAGGTGAGGTGGTCCCTATTTAAGGAACTTCTAAAGTCAGAAGTTGAGGGATTACCTTCATCCATCACAACTATTGAAGAACTTGACGCAGCCTCCATTAACTTAGAGGAACACTTGATCTCTTCATATGAAAAAGCTGCCCGGTAAAACGAAAGGAACCTCGAGAGATGTTCCCTGGTGGAACAGGGAGCTTGACCGACTAAAGGTTGAATCTAGGAAAGCCTTTAATGTAGCAAAAACATCGGGCAACTGGGACAACTATCACAGAGCCCTTACTGAATATAACAAAGAATTGAGGAAAACTAAAAGGAAAACATGGAGAACGTTCTGCGAAGGGATAAATGATCTTACCCCAGTGCGACTCCAAAAGGTCCTAGCACGAGACCACTCAAACGGAATTGGACTACTTAAAAGACAGACCAATGACAGCTATGCTGAGACTCCAAGGGAAAGTTTGGAGATTTTGTTAAAAACCCACTTCCCAGGATCTACCATCATAGAAGATAACCAAATACAGGAAAACCCAACATGGGACGAACCACGCCCCAGCAAAGCAGGGAAAAGCCTAGCAGGTAAAATCTTCACAGATAATAAAATAAAATGGGCGATTAATAGCTTCCAACCCTATAAATCCCCGGTATGGATGGCATATTTCCAGCCCTGCTACAGCAGGGCATATGAGGAAATACTACCGAACCTCAAAGCAATATTTAAAGCCAGTTACATACTGGGCTACATACCACAAAACTGGAGGAAAGTTACGGTGGCGTTCATACCAAAGGCCGGTCGGCGTCCTATGGATGAGCCGAAGTCCTATCGCCCCATTAGCTTATCTTCTTTTCTCCTTAAAACTATGGAGAAAATAATTGACCAGCATATAAGAAGCGAATTTATCTCGAAAGCTCCACTGCATCCAAAACAATTTGCCTACCAACCGGCAAAATCAACGATCAATGCTCTACAATGTCTAGTCAGAGACATAGAAAAGACATTCGATGCAAAAGAAGCGGCTATGTGTGCATTTCTTGATATAGAGGGTGCGTTTGATAACACCTCATTCGAATCCATACAAAGAGCAGCAGAATCAAGGGACATTGAACCCTCAACGATTAAATGGATCAAAGCCATGCTAAGAAGCCGCAAAATCAGCTCTGCTATGGGGGACGCGACTGCAATGGTCAGAGCGGTAAAGGGGTGTCCACAGGGTGGAGTACTATCGCCCTGCTCTGGTCCCTAGTGGTTGATCGGCTTCTGGCGGAGCTGTCAGCAAGAGGCTTCGATGTAGCAAGGCTACGCAGACGACCTCGTAATTACCATCATGATGGCATATTATCTGCTCGCATGCAAGCGGCCCTAAACTTGGTTGAGAACTGGTGCTCAACGGAAGGGCTAAATGTCAATCCAAATAAAACAATTATAATACCGTTTACAAAAGGAGGAAAACAAGGTTTATAGCTCCTATGTTAAACGGCATTACGATCAAACTTTCTAAAGAAGTAAAATATCTGGGAATTGTCCTTGACCAGAAACTCAATTGGAACTCGCAAATAAAAGGACTATCGCAAAAGCATCAACGGCACTATGGGCGTGCCGCAGACTATGTGGTAAAACATGGGGTCTAAAACCCAAAATGATCTACTGGTCATACATTACAGTTGTAATACCTATAGTTACTTATGCCTCACTGGTCTGGTGGCCAAAAACAGAGGAAAAAACTACACAAGAAAAGTTTCTGAAACTGCAGAGACTTGCCTGTCTGGGAGTTACTGGAGCAATGAAATCTTGCCCAACGGCAGCTTTGGAGACAATGTTGAACCTCCTTCCCCTGCACCTGCACATAAAGAGGGAGGCGATACTGAGTGCCTCCAGAGTAATCCAGACACAAAGTATAAAGTCAGGAGACCTGACTGGTCACCTTAAAATTTTGGAAAAAATCAAGATTGAAGCTCTGACCAAACCCACGGACATAATGCCTATAGTGGGACTTCCAGCGCTCTTTTGAAGTGGTTATTCAAGACCGCCAAACTATGAGTGTGAAGGAACCAAAGCATGAAAAAGGCTCACTTGTCTGGTACACTGATGGATCTAAGATGGAACAAGGGGTTGGAGCTGGTGTCTTTGGACCTAGATGCAGACTATCAAAGTCTCTCGGCAAGGCTCCTCCATCTTCCAAGCTGAAATCCATGCAATTGATATTTGCGCTTCTGAATGTGCCAAAAAGGCCTACGAGGCGCAACCATATATTTTTATCGGACAGCCAGGCTGCTTTGAAGGCATTGACTTCATGCTCTTTTAACTCAAAGCTAGCCTGGGAATGCCGACAATCACTAAACCAACTGGCCAAACACAACAGAGTTACTCTGGAGTGGGTACCAGGACATGAAGGAGTGGAGGGCAATGAAATTGCCGATCAACTCGCCAAGGAAGGAGCACAGAGACCATTCTATGGACCTGAGCCTTTCTGTGGCACCACTAGAGGCCACCTCTACGAGGAACTCAGGACATGGGAAAAAGTCAAAAGAGACTTACTGGAACAACATCCCAGGACAAAGGCAGGCGAAAAGATTTATTTCGCATTCACCTAAGTACACAAAGAAGCTACTGGAACTTCAAAAAAATGAACTTAAACTGGTTACCGACTTCTTAACAGGACATGGCCCTTGGAGGTATCACCTCAAAAAAATGGGAAAGACTGAGGATGAACAATGTCGGTTTTGTCACGAGGCAAACGAAACTGCGGAACACATTCTCTGTGAATGCAGAGAACTGACCCGACAACGGCTTAAATACCTCGAAGGGGTATATCCTACTCCTAGAGATATTATCCAGCTTGCACCGCGTAGTATCCTGAACTTTGCTAAAGGTATAGGAATTACCGGGCACTAAACAACGAAGGGTATTCACAAAAGATCTCTTTAGGTCGAAGTGAAGGAGGGCTACACAAGAGCCGAGCGACCCCGTTTATTACAATACAATAAAATAACCAAACACATGAAGAAATTCTACTGAAAGGGAATAATATACAGTGTGGTTAGAATTTGTCATAACCCAAAAAATTACATTTTAATATAATAATTTGGGGTATTTTTTAATATGTCCCCGCATTTTCACCCCTGAAATATAATTGTCTAAATTTTCTGTAGAAGTTATAAGGTGCGTTCGAGCTGACGATCCGCGGAGCGAGTAGAGTAACGAACGGAGTACGCAACGAGGGCTCCGAGCACGGAGTTCAAAACGAACGCGACGGAGTGAATCGAGCATCTCCAACCAAAATAAACAAACATAACAATTTATAGGTTCATTCTTGGTTAGACTACGGTCAAGGTGGCAGCTTTTGTGTGTTGTTCTGCAATTTGCTAACCGGGGTGTTTTCCAAGCTACTAACTAAATATCCCTCCTTTGTAAGTACGTCTGTAATAGCTTCTTTATCTTTTTATTTTATTTTATTTTAAGTTTTTTACTTTTTTTTGCTATTATAAATACATATTTTGGTCTTTGTTTTGAGCTCTTTAAAATAATTTTGATATTCCTGCTCTCCCATTATGGGGGATCCAGGGGGGGGTTCCCTATCCCCCCGAGAAATTGAAGATATTATAGGGATAAACGATGGTAGGCTAAAGAATGTGAATCCTGGCAATACCCAGGAGGGGAAAAAATGACAAAAAAGATGAACATAAACAAGTTTTTTATTATGGTGAAACTGATAAGGCACCTTATACTGTGTATTAGAATCGACCGAAAAACTAATACTAACGTTGGGCGTTTTAATAGCCTTAAAATACCGAGAGAAATTTTTAATATGCATTTAAAGGACGTTAAGAAAATTCAAAATAAAGGAACTAATAGGTTAGCAATTGAATTTTTAAATCGACAAGCGGCGAATAACTTTATAGATAATGAAACTCTTAAAAATAAGGGATATAATATTTTTATTCCATTTAATTTTATAAGTTGCAAGGGTATTGTAAGGTACATTGACTCAGACATGATATGGATCACTTTGCAGATTTTTGCAGATCTAATGTTGAAATCATAAGCGCAAAAGGCTCAACCGAAAGGTTTTAACTAATAATAAACCAGAGTATATCCCAACTCGTACTGTCCTTTTCACATTTAAAGGTACCTGCCTATCTAAATTTGTTGAATTTTTCGGGCTTCCACTACCAGTTACAATTTACATTCCGCCTGTTACGCAATGTTTTTCTTGCCTTCTGTATGGCCACACTAAAAATAATTGTAAGGGTAAACCCAAATGCTTTAATTGTGGTGACAAAAAACATGATAATAATGACGACCCCCCCCCAATACTTTTACTTGCGTAACAAAATGCCATTTCTGTAAAAATAATCATAAATCAACTGCTAAAATATGCCCTGAATACAAGAGGCAAATGGACATTAAAACATCAATGGCATTTTACAATCTTACATACTTCGACGCAGAAAAGCTAAATAAAAAAACATACATTGTAAATTCTACCAATAAACAACAAAATGGATACAGCCATAATCCCCAAGATTACCCAGAACTACATAATAGTCAAAATATTTCCCAAAATAACAATAGCGGACAATCAAACGCTGCGAGAGAAGTTATAACTCCCTCACAAAGACGTGCGGTTGATTTCAACATTAGATCAAAAAGATCATATCTGCAAACAGTGGAAAATGACTCTTCTAAAAAACGTTTTATTCAGCATGGTTATGATAAGGAGGCAAACGACAAATGTCTCTATTTTCCCAATTCTAGACCGGAAAAAAAATCTGACAACCCCCCGTATATCTCTCCTCATAATAAACAAAATAATTTGCCTCCCAGTGCCCTACAACAGAACGCCTCTCGGCAAGTAGCTTCTTCTTCAAAAGATGAAGAAGACTTCGTAAAAACTATCATTGATAATTTCACTAATATCTCAGAGAACAGCCAACTTTATATTAAAAAATTTATACTTTCTCATTTGAATCTTAATTCATACACGGATCTTGATCCAAATCAATGAACAGTTAGGTCCGGTTGTACAATGGACGTTCAACCGAAGTTCACGCTGATAATCGGTTCAACGGAAAAAAATCGTTGTACAAAGCCGGTTCAGACGGTGAACTGTGGTTGATCTTGAACGTGCGAATTTGGTCGTTCAAGATGAGTTCAACTCCTTTTATTAGAAATTTTTAACCTCACTCTTCTGACAGATTACCTTGTGTTTTAAATATTTTGTTATATTTTTAAAGTTGATACCTATTCGGTTTATATAATTAAAATTTGATCTGGTATGAAAAGATATGACAGACGACAAGGATTTTGTAGAATAACTTATAAATGTTGCACACTCTCGAGCCCCATAAATATACAGAAATCGACCAGATCATTTGAATATTTGGAATGACAAATAATTTAAGGCCAGATTTAGGTTAAAAAAACAAGCTGTGAGATTTAATATAGATGAAATTTTTAAACAAATTTCATCTGTTACAGATAGGTAAGATTTATATTGTTTAATTACATTTAATTTTAAGTTTAAATGTTCTATTTATTTTTTTTAGAAACCATGCACTAATTCCTACTAAAATGGTATGCATTGCTTTACGATTTCTAGCCACTGGGAGTTTTTTACAAGTTGTTTGAGATTTTGGAGGTATTGACAAGTCAAGGGCAAGTTGAAAAATATCTATGGTTTAAGAATCAGTCGTTGAATTGGGGCTAAAATTGATAAAAATGCGAACTGAATCTGAAATTACCATTGAAGCGAGGATTTTTTAGCATTGGAGCCATGGAGGGCACGCATAATAAAATTCAATCTCCTGGAGGGGCAGATGCAAAAAATTACAGGAAACAAAAATAGATTTATTTTTTAATACAATATGTAGCTATTTAGCATATGTGATTTATTTTGTCAGTAGTGATTGAAAAAAATGTAAAATTAAACAAAAAAAAAGAAATACAATACAAATACATACTCATAATTATTGACTTGCAAATGGGGGCTGTTATACCCCCGGATGGTTTTGCTGCTTAGGCATTCACCAGCTCGCCCTCACCCCCCCAAAGCTTAGCAAGAGGTGGAGCAACCCTTCCACATTGGTTACACCCCCGTTATATCGGGTTAAGAGAGGGGCTAGACATATTTCTTGGAAACTCCGATGTAGTCCGGCTCGAAACCGTATCGAAGCTCCCGACTATTTCAAAATAATAAAGCTATTTAAATGCACATTCAGTTGTCGAGAAATGCAGCAACAAAATAACCGGTTTCTGTCAGATCCCTTTTTGTCCTCACGAGCCTGTGCTCTACACCGCCATATGGTCAACGATACCACGTGTGATTTGAAAAAAGGGTTTAGGAATCACTCTGGACTTCAAAAACTACACTTTCACCACATTCCGAATGGCAGGGTGAGTTTTTCCTTGATCCCCGACGGGAAATACAGCAGATACGGCTCCTTCAACCGCCTTCCCGGAAAAAACTATGTAGTTTTTCTATCGACCGCACCTCACTAGTCGAAGGTCAAGCAGAAACTGGTCATAATTATTATTAAGTTGTTTGTTTTAATAAAATCAAAATCCTTGATTAGGTTAAGTTGTGGCAATTTTTTTCTTCTTTTCTTTGTGGGCTTTGCAACTGATAGTTCAGGTAAACCTGCAGTGGTACAACACTGAAAATTCCGAACTGGGTTCAACAGTGAACTGTAGTTCAAGAAAACTTGTGTTGAACCATTGTTTGTACAACCGGGCCTTAGTAAATATTATTATTATATGTTTTTTTTTTGTTTTGTTTCTGGATCTCACAAGTGTGACTTATTTTTGAATTTTTACTCTTAGCATGTTACACCCACACAATATTAAAATACTTCAATGGAATATCAGAAGTGTTAACTCTAATAGATCTAACCTGATGGTCTTGATAAAAAAGTATGATTCAGATGTAATTCTTTTAAATGAAACTTGGCTCAAAGCTGAATACATTTTTTTTTAAATTTCATATAATATTATAAGACAAGACAGGGCTGATGGATATGGAGGAGTTGCTACCTGCCTTAGGAATAACATCATATACACTCATGTAAAAAATTTTAATAACAACTTTATACAGTACATAATAGTAAAGATATCGGACATACACATAGTGAATATTTATGCAAATTCAAACCAAAATGTCTCTTCTCAATTGTTAGATAATGTCTACAGTAATATACCAGATAAGTCAATTCTCATGGGTGATCTAAACTCACATCACCCATTATGGGATGAAAGCCCGATCAATATCGGTGGTAACAATTAACGACTTTGTTTTAAGAAACGATATAGTAATTATAACGATGGCGCACAACCCTGTTACAACCTCCGATCAAACACCAGTGCAGTTGACATTGCACTGGTAAGCTCTAACTTGGCTACACTTTCCTCTTGGTTCGTCCTCCTGACTGTGGAGGTAGTGACCATTTCCCACTATGCTTCAAATTAACGTTAGTAAACAGACTCCATCATATAATTTTCTTCTAAAGCCATTTCCTTCTAGAAACTTCCGAAAGGCTGAATGGAGCCTTTACTATGAAAAGGTTCTGTTGGAGGTCTCTTTTCCAGTGGTCCTTTAGACTTCGATAATTTAAACAAAGTAATTAACTTAGCCCAGACGCAGCTATCCCAAGAAAAATCTGTAACAAATCTCGCAGAGGGGTAATCCCTGGTGGGACGATGACTGCAGCAACATTCTCAGGGAAAGAAAGGAAGCTTTAAGAAACTTTAAACTTTCCAACTTTAAAACTACATAATAGCCAAACAATCCATTGCCAAATCAAAATTGATTTTTAGAAAGAAGAAAAAAACTAAATTCACTCAATTTTGCGAATCCCTTAATAGGAACTCTAACATAACTTGTCTGGCAAAATAAAAAATTTCAGTCAACAAAAAAGCTTAACCCACTGATTATAGACGACCTCAAGAGAATGCAGTTTCTGAATAGTATGGTTATAGTTAATATTGACCATTTACTTTAAGGCCCATAAGGATGAATTTAGGCCCTTTTCATTGGAGGAGCTCGAAGTTAGTTTAAGGATAAGAGCAACTCTGCTCCTGGTATGGATGAGGTATCTTACAGCATGCTAAAGAACCTTCAAATTCTGCCAAGACTGTACTTTTGAGAACGTATAATGGATGTCTACTGGGAGATCCACTGGCTCTTGGAAAAATATTTTATCCTATATTGAAGCCAAACAAGGACCTGAAAATATAAACAACTTAAGACCGATAATGCTGTCATCTTGCTATTGTAAAACTTTAGAAATTATGATAAAAAATCGATTGGATTTTGAGTTGGAAAACGGTGTTTTTAATTGGCTGCAGTCCGGTTTACTAAAGGGATGGTATATTCAACAATATAGCTTTCTCACTTCCCATATTCGGCTAGCTTTTATGCAGGAGAGTCAGTCTGCGGTTTTCTGGATATCAAGTCGGCCTATGATAATGTCAATATTTATAACTATATAACAAGCTGAATCAGCTGAATGTTCCTACGGAACTTACGAACCTAATTTTCGCATTTTAAAAACAGACTGCTATACACCAAAAAATCGGACGGATCCTTCTGGGTCCTGTCCTGGCTACTTCAGGGCCTAGGCTCCCCTCTTAGCACGATTCTTCAATGTCTATATCTCCGATCTTTAAGACACTGTCTGAGGACGTGAAGCTTGTTGGTTATGCAGATGATTTAGTTCTACTGTGTAGGGTAAAAATATTCTTACAATATCACAAAAATGAATACAGCCCTGGACCAAATCAAAATATGGTTGAACAATAATAACCTAATGTTATCAATGGATAAATGTGAAACAGTGGTTTACCAAGGGCCGCGTAGGATTCTCTTGAATATAGTTATGCTGCAGTCGTTAAGATTATATTCAACAATAGCTCTCATCATATTCGGCTAGCTTTTATGAGGAAGTAGTCTAGGTTTTCTGATATCAAGTGCATGATAATGTCAATATTATAAGCATATATAACTGAATCAGCTGAATGTTCGGAACTTCAAATTTGCATTCTAAACAGACTATACACAAAAACACGATCCGTCCTCTGCATAGTTGCCCCTAGCACGATTCTCTTCAATTATATTCGATCTAAGACACTGTCTAGGAAGCTTTTGTTATAGATGATTTGTCTATGTAGGTAAAAATACTACATATCACAAAATGAATACAGCCTGACAAATCAAAATATGGTTGAACAATTAACCAATTTATCTGGATAATGTGAAACAGTGTGGTTACCAGGCCGTGTTCTATACCATATAAATCATGAATCGTGCTTGCACAAACACTAAAATGGGACAAGCACATAGAATTAATTGCCAAACAAATCCTGACATCATAATACATCAGAAATTTGGAGCGGACCGTTCTCTAGTGGCCTTTTATGCACTGGTGAGATCGCAACTGGATTTTGGTTCAATATTTATAAAACCCACTTCCCAGAGTAATCTAAACAAATTAAATACTATATTTCACGAAGGACTCAGAGTATGTCTAGGGTGTATGAGATCCACCCTACTAATGTACTGATGGCTGAGGCCTCAGTAATTAATCTGGAATTTAGAAGAAGACTACTGGCGGTAAGATTCCTCTCTAAACCCATATCAATAATTGATCACCCCCTAATATTACTATTGAAGAAATTGCATACCCTTTATCTTCGCAATGCAGGCTTTTGGAGGGACAGTGCTGTTCCCTATATTCTGTGGGCTTTTCAAAAGTTTTTTCCCTTCTATAACAAACTACATAAAACCAGAATTTTTCCTATCTATGAATATGAATACAAAAATATTGTCTCGCCCATTAAGACAATTGCCCTTAAAATATCTAAAAAAGATCTACCTATTAAAGAATTGTTCTTAGCGAACACGGATAAATATAAAGTCTCTCACACATTTATATATACTGACGCCTCAAAGAAGGGCGATCAAGTAGGTTTCGGTGTTTCTATTCCGGAGATAAATTACAATTACTCGTCTAGACTTCCTGAAGAATTGTGTATTACGTCGGCCGAAATGGTAGCAATAAACGCGGGTGTAACGGTAATTTTGGAGAAAGGTTTGAATAATGCAATAATATTCACTGACTCTTTGAGCGCCATAGCAAAATTATTAAAAAACTCGTTGGACATCTCCCATGACTACATAACGCTTATGACAAAAAATTTAATTCTAGAAGCCAACAATAGCAACAATAATATTTTACTGGCATGGATTCCGGGTCATTCCGGTATACCAGGTAATACTGAGGTGGACATTCTGGCTAACGTAGGAAGAGCCTTAAATGTCCCCAAACGAATGAAAATTGATAAGCAAGATGTTTTCAACATCATCAAGAATAACATTAAAAATGAATTTTATGTTTTTTGGAAGAATACCACCGAGTTCAAGGGCAAAAAATATGCTCGAATACAAAACGGTTTTCCAAGGGAGAAATGGTTCTCTAAACTGGCATATAAGGACAGGCGTCACATCACTAACATAATAAGAATGCGGTCAGGACACTGCCTGACCGGAGAACACTTACATAAGATTGGTGTAAGAGATTCTCCTTTATGCGAGTGTGGGGCCACATAATCCCTAGATCACATTTTTTTTGAATGCCCTATTACAAGGACTCCTGACTTTGACCTATATGAATTTACTGGAAGGCTAGGCTTCGATTACCCTTGTAATATGGACATGATTCTCGCCAATATTAGTATTGAGATTAGTATTTTTGTGAACAAATTTTTAGCTTTTAACAAGATTAAAATATAGTAGTGTTTATTTCGCTTTACATGTTTGTTGCTATTACAGTTGCGCTTACATAAACTTTCTGTTCCCTTTCCATCCGACGCAGTTCATTTGTGTTTTAGCTCCTCCACTGCGCGGGAGCGAGAAGAGTACCGTTACCTCTGTTTGTGACCTTTTTTGTGTTGACTAACAACCAGCCCTATTAACCTTGAAGCATATAATTGAAGAAGTTTTGTAGATTTTGATTGCTGCACACGTAAAGCTTTGGAATTTCCAGGAGTTTAAACTCGCATATCTGGAGTTCCCACGTATTGAGCTGGCGAATTGCTACAGAGCAGAGCCAAAAAACAAGAACAAGAACAAATTTATAGGTTATAAAGAACTATTTTTTCAAAAATTAGATTTTTTTTAGATTTTGTTTAAATTTCAAATTAATTTTGTTGGATTTTTAGAGTAGATATATATTTTCAACTATGAATAATTTGGAGATTCGCGTTGCTGCCGAACTATTTTTATTCGATACCGATAGTGATGATGAAAATGAAGTTAATAAATTAGAGAAAGTAAAATGTTATTTTGAAGAAACTGTGCCAAAATACAATTTCCAAGTTTAAGCAGCATTTCAGACTGTCACCAACAACCTATGAAATCCTGATGGGAAAGCTGCACTCAGTTGTGGATAGGACAGAAATGAGAATATCTGGAAATCCAGAGTTAACATTAGAAAAGCAAATGTTAATTGCATTGTGGTATTTGGCAAACATCGCGCATCTTAAAATTTGCAAATTACCCTACATTATTATGCCTATGTGTACTACACACACACAAAACATATAGCACTAACGGACACTAGCAGTTATCTTGCTTATAATTTTTTAACTTGATTTTTTTAGATCTGTTGCCGATAGATTTGGTGTCAGCAAATCAACGGCTTGGTATTGCCTCAATAAAATATGTCGAGATCTACTTAGTTTAAATCAAAATCAAAAGATTATAGTGCTCAAAGTGCAAGACTTTGACGTTACCGCAAATTTTTTTAGGGAAAAAGTTGGCTTTCCAGGTAATCAGACCATTTATGCAATATAATTTATTGATAAAGAGGAACTTTTCATTTTAGGAATTGTAGGAATAATTGACGGGTCTCATATACCTATAAAAGCTCCAAAGCAAAACCCAGCTTCTTATGTCAACCGTAAGGGTTACCATTCGGTTATTCTGCAGGGTGTATGCAATTGGAAAAAAAATCATTCATTGCTACTGTGGAGAAGTTGGATCAATGCACGATGCGTGTTTTCCGGAGGTCGGATTTTAGTCATCTGATAGACAATGGGGCGATCCACAATGATATGCACTTTATTGGGGATTCCGCCTACCCTTTAAAAAATAATCTACTGATTCCTTAAAGATAATGGGTATCTGACAAACATTCAAGTTAACTATAACCAGTTGTTTCAAAAGCCAGAATATTTATTGAACACACCTTCGCCCTATTGAAAGGAAGGTTTCGAAGACTAAAATTAATGGAAGCAACAAGAGTTGAGATAGTACCCCAGATAATAATGGTGTGCTGCATTTTACATAATATTTGCAGGGATACCAATGATGAGCTTGAAATTAATTTAAATGAAATAATTCAAGAAGAAATGTTGATGCGCCCAGGAAACATTTTTCCAAGACTATACAACCGGATGGGTGTTGAGAAGAGGAACAATATTGCTAATAATTTATTTTTGAGACAAAATAACTAATAAAAGAATTATTTTTACTTAATATGTTTTTATTTATAATAACAACCTATGATAATAATATAAACTGGCACAATCAACAATCACAATCTGAGGTTGAATCTACAGGGATTAATATAGTTTGTATCAAAATAAGATAAAAACAAATAAAAAAATATTGTTTCATAATTAACATACAAAATTTGTTAATACAGAGATTTATTATTAAATTTTAAATGCCTGCATGATTATTTCTTTAACAAAACAAAAAAAAATCCAAAAACAACTTTAAATCCTTTTAAAACCTTCAATTTTATTAACTTTGGTTTTATAATTGAAACAAGACACCCATAACCATTGCAACAAAGAAACTAAAAGAATAAAAGATATATAATAGACATAATAATAAATATGTTTATTAAAACCAACCGTAATACAGCAAAGTTTAGTGGTAATGAATTAAAAAAATCTCCTGCAGATTAGTTTTAAAAGGCTAATACATCTTTTAGCTTACATAAGCTGCTAAAGTACTGCCTAAGTCTAATGTAAATAAGTAGTAATTTTAATTTAAATAGTTACTCATACCTTTTTTTTGATTTACATGCAGGCCAGATTCAGAGCTGCATGTTGCTGGAGCTTCTATTTCCGGTTGTTTTTTAAGGAATGAGTCCATTATATCAAAGAACTGCCAAGATTTTCTGTTTCTTCCAGTCTCTGAATTGTGGTCCTTGATTTTCTTGTAGGTCCTCTTGAGACCTTTCCATTTTGTATCTATTTGCTCTGGTGTAAAATTTTTATTGGCGATATTTGACAATTCTGACGCAAGTTTTTTTCCATATAATTTATTTCATTGTACCATCAAATGCAGAATAGTTTTTTTCCACCAATCAAATTAACAAAACAGTTGAACTGTCATTCCACAATTTTGCATCTGCCTCCGAATCATTTCCAGATGACAAGGGAGACAAAGGATTTTCTTCATTATTTTCAAGATTTGTTGAACCTAAAAAAATGATTTATTAACATGTGCAAGTTTAGTTTATTAATTCTTTTAGGCCTTTTAGCTTTTCTACCCCTAAAATCATTCAGGTTTTTAATAATAATTTACACAGTTTTGGAGTAGGAGCCCAATGAGTAGAAATAGCTGACAACCAAACTCATGGGACATTTTAAGCACTACATGTTTAACTTTTGTGAATGTCAAGGAAGTATGTATTTACAAAATAAATGAATGTTAAGGGCCCCATACACTTCGTTCTTCTCCGTCGTTTTTAACCGACGGTTAACAACGTTGGAACGAAGAACATTGACGGATGAGTCCACACACAACAGTTTTATTTCACGTCAGTTTTTCACGACGGACCGTAACTGCTTATTAGCAGTGGGGGCGGTTTTGGCAGTCGAAAAGACTCAGGGAAAAAGAACGTCCATCTCTTTCTTTTTCATTAGCAATAATTCATAAGCCTTATGTTTTTTGATTCTCTCATGGTATTCTGCCAATTTAAGTTCCCACATGCAAGGAAATGACCAATAAAGTTCAATAATCTTCAAAAGTCTCTGTTTTACTGTTTTATATCCCACATTATTCTAAACCACAAAAATAAACAAGTGTAAACATCAGGTCTATAAAACAATAATAAAAAATAAACCACAAAAGACAGGTTGAACGTGTCACCTGAATAATGGTCTCTGCCACTGACAAAACGGTCGTCCTGTTGTACCTATGAGCCCACACACCTCGTTTTTACCCGAACGGTTGGAACGATAACCACCAAAAATCAATCCTTGCCTGAAATTTTGGAACGACGTGAAAAACCGACGTTCTTGTACCGATGAGTCCACACACCTTGTTTTTATGACATTTTTACCCGTCGGTTAAAAACGACGGAGAAGAACGAAGTGTATGGGGCCCTTTACTTCCTCGGTTACTTCACTGAAAAGGCATAAACTGACTGCTCGAAATTTAGTCATCTTTTATGGTGGTTACATGTGTTGTGTTTTTATGAAATTGTCCATAAAAAAATAAAACCTCTCGGTAAATTTTACTTTACGGACACCACGCCGATTTTCATGAATTTTTGCATACGGGGGTTTTTTGGGGCGCTGATCACGAATCTAAAATTAGTTTTTTCCGGCAACCTCTGATTTTTGAGTTATCAGGCCTCCAAGTGAACTAACCTCAAAATTCTCCCTTCTTGAAACTGATTACCAACAAATGGGAACATACACTAATTAGGCACTTATATATTAAACAAATACACTAAAATTTACAATAATTTATTGTCTATTTTAAGTAAAAATTATCTGAAATGAATCCAGTTTTCTGTACCTTGTAAGAAGATATGTGATGTATAACTGGTTGCCTGATTTATAATTAAAGGCTGGTTTATAAAGACAACTTTAAATTTAATTTAACTTTAGTGTAAGATCGTTGCACACAAATATATAGGCGCGTTTATACACACTTTAAGAAAACTTTAACTTTTATTTAAGAAGTTGGCCAACTTTTATCTTCTTAGGCCCGGTTGTACAATGGACGTTCAACCGAAGTTCACGCTGATCATCGGTTCAACGGAAAAAAATCGTTGTACAAAGCCGGTTCAGACCACAGAATAAAAAAGGGTTCAGACGGTGAACTGTGGTTGATCTGAACGTCCAATTTGGTCGTTTAGATGAGTTCAACTCCTTTTAGAAATTTTTAACCTCACTCTTCTGACAGATTACCTTAGACGATTTCGCCACGTTTGTAGGTTACTTTGGTTGGTCAGAAATAGTGATGGGATAATTCGAATTAAAAATAATCGATAATCCGTTATTGAAATAACCGCTATCATGCGTTATTCAGATTTAATTTTTTTTGATTTAAATTTTATTTTTCGTAATTCAAATTAAATCTGAATAGTCGCATGATAGCGGTTTTTTCAATAATCGGATTATCAATTATTTTTAATTCGAATTATCCCATCACTATTTCTGACCAACCAAAGTACCTACCAAAACGTGGCGAAATCGTCTCTTGTGTTTTAAATAGACCTGTCCTTTTTAGAGGTGTAAAAGTAACGAAAAAGAGCGTACCCGTATGATTTCGTTACTATATCAATTAGTACTCGTTACTATCGTATCGTTACGTTACTCGTTACTTCTGATACCTCATAACATGCTATGTTATGTTAGAGGAACGAATCGAGTCGTATTGCGTATGCGTACAGTATGACGTCGCGGTGTGAAAACATACTAATGCATTACATACCAAGCTGCGTAAGGTGTATTTTTCACTTGTTCATATTTTAAACCAGAATTGTGTTTAAGTTATTCTTAAATTAGTTTGATTTAATAAGTAAAGTGTATAACTACAAGTAAACTGTTGACGGAATCTACCAAATTTGCAATGGATTTACTATTTTGAAAATTTTAATCGTGATCTTATGTTATATTACAAGCAACAAATAGATGTCGAAAGTTATTTATTATCAATGAAATTTACACAACATTCTATTAATAAGTCAACATTAAAATAGTTTTGGTTAGAATAAATTAATCACAAAAAATGAAATAAACCATGTTTTAAACAAAATAAAAACAACAAAAAAATATTTTGTTCTTAGAATTAAAATAAACGTAAAAATAAAATAAAAACATTTCAAACAAAACAAAAACAAAAAAGAAAATCTTTTTTTCAAAATGAAATTTGAACCTAAAGCGCCGCAATTGTTATGGGCAAATTAACATTTAACATCTGCGACTTGCTCGTCGCCCCATATCAATAAAAATCATAATTAAATAAAAACATTTTATGTCAGGAATTTCTGGTTTATATTTAAAAATAAAATCTTCTTTTCTTATCCATTGTAGCAAGAAAATTAAACTGTAAAATTAAAAAATAAGTGTAAATAATAATAAAATGAGATATAAACAATTAATAATATTTAAAATTAACAGCAAGAAACAATTAAATGCCATTAGAGCGTTTAAGATAAGAACAAAACAAAACGTGAAAATACGCGGTAATAAAAAACAAAAACATACATATTTCTAATTTGTAAAAATACATTCATACCTTTTTTTCTGTTCAAATTTTAAACTTTGTCTACACACAAAATACCTTTAATAAACGTTTAATACGTTTTTAAATTCACCAAAAGATTGCGCCCTGGAATTAAAACATACGATCAGAAACGTTAAAACACGCATCAACTGTACTGTGAACAGTATAATACGAAAAATGCGAGTAACGAAATGCATGCGAATAACGAAATGCATTCGTGTGTAACGTTTCGTTACTCGGTATAGATGGCCACCGTTACTCAGTACCGAATACATACGGTTTGTTACACCTCTGTCCTTTTGTCTAAGGACCTGTCTAATAAAACAGCTGATTACGGTAAACAAACTTGCTGGAGGACAAACAACCCGCTTAGCAATTTAACCTGTTTTGCCTGTGCTTGTCCATAGAAAAGTTTATGGCATTGTCCTGTTTTATATTGATTTTTTCAGATTTCCAGTAGTTTAAAGTGACTTTTTAAGTATATTTATATTATTTGGGAGTCTTTAGTAATGGTTTTATAAAATCAATCATGGGCACTATTTTAGAGTACAAGCGAAATGCGGATGCCGCCAATCGATACAGACAAAAAGCTCTCCAGGGAAATAATTTGTGGATCCGTTTTTTTTAAGAGTCGGATTTAGAGTATGAATCCTGCTGACTTTCCCCCTGTTACTCAAATGGATATTGTCTGCTATTTAGTGCTTACAACAAGCTATTACACACAACAACAAATGAAAGCCATGTGTTTTAAGTTCCTGCACATAGTGTGAAGTTTTTGGATGCAAAAATTAAAGACAACAAGGTGCTTTTAATAAAATTAGAACCACTGTACCAACCATGTTAAATTTAAATGGATTTAAATAAATATTACTTTGTAGAACATACAGTATGAACTTTGTCGAATCTGCTAACCCAGTGTTTCGGAAGTGTGGTCTTTTCACTTGTTTCAACTTACATATTTAAGTGGTGTTAGTTTTTAAATTAAATATTTTTTACTATTTTTATTAAGGTTTTTTGCTTGTATCTGATTATTAATTTTTGTTTATGGGGTGGGTTAAAGTTTTAAAAAAAAACTTAAATATAATAGAAATGTATATAATTTTAATTGGTATTTAGGTTATAAAGAGAGCTTTATCAGGTGAATATTTCATGGCCTAGTCGTATGAATGACTATAAAGTAATGAGAACACTAAAGATAATATACTAATTTCATACAAAACTTTTTGTTTTATTGTTCTAAGTGGTATTGGAGAATTTAATTTTGTGTTTATTTGATTCTTAAAAGCCTTAAGTATAACAGACTTGACCATTACATCAAAACCAAGTGTATCATGTTATCTGTTGGTGGATTTTGATTAAGATTGCTCAAATAGTATACTTTTTTATAATTTTCTGTTCTCCATAAAAAGTAGTTAATATTGTGTCCTTCCATATAATTAAGTAACATTTTATCCCCTGGTAGGAAGGGTTTAAAGTGAGTGACTTTTACGGCCTCCCTATCTGTCTATTGTGCTCAACCTTTTTATTTTTTCCCAATAGGATCAAATTTCTAATGAACCGTATCAGATTGGGAGAGAGGGTTTTTCCCCATCTCCTCTTACTCATGTCGCTACCGGAGAGCCAATATGTGTTCTGGTGTCCCTGTCTTAAATATGGAGAGAAATTAGATCCCTCATGCCCTCCTCTGCCGGCCTAGTGACATGGGTAGCAACCAGGTCCTTGATAGGAACCAGATGTTTTTCCGGGCCCTATTTGGCCTTTCCCTATGAAACCGGTCCTATCTGCTTTTGTTTAAAGCCCCTAACAATATAATAGAAATGACCGTTTTAAGCATTTAAAAATAAATAAATTTTACCATTTATTTTTTTTGCGCAGCAAAGCAATATTTATGATTGTTCATTTTTGTCGTAATATTTATTACAACCCTTGTTACAAATAAAACAGATTTGATAGATTCCGAAAACAATTCTTATTTAAAATAGAAGGAATCCTGTAAAAACCCACTCTATTCCTGTCTCCTCTATAAGCACAGTTTATTACACAACAAAATGAAGGCATTATAATTATTAACTTCATAAAAATCCTTAAAAATGCACATTCGCTTATAAAAACCAAATGTAAACCTGTCCTCCAAAAAATCAGCTGTTGTCGAAGTTCGTTAGACTGCCATATTTTTTATATGTTTAAAGTTGATACCTATTCGGTTTTTATAATTAAAAATTCTCTTTTGAAAAGATAGAAACACAAGGATTTTGTAGAATAACTTATTAATGTTGCACACTCCAGCCCCATAAATATAAAAATAGACCAAATCATTTGAATATTTCTGACAAATAATTTAGGCCAGATTTAGGTTAAAAAAACAAGCTGGAGATTTAATATAGATGAAATTTTTAAACAAATTTCATCTGTTAAGATAAGTAAGATTATTTTTTAATTACATTTAATTTTAAGTTTAAATGTTCTGTTTATTTTTTTAAAAATACTAATTTCGAAATGGTATGCATTGCTTTACGATTTCTAGCCACTGGGAGTTTTTACAAGTTGTTTGAGATTTTGGAGGTATTGACAAGTCAAGGCAAGTTAAAAAATATCTAAGGTTTAAGAATCAGTTGCTGAATTGGGGCTAAAATTGATAAAATCAACACGAATCTGAAATTACCATTGTGAGGCGAGGATTTTTTAGCATTGGAGCCATGGATGGCCCATAATAAAATTCAATTCTGGAGGGGCAGATGCGAAAACAGAAAAGACTATTTAGCATCTGTGATTACAATACAAAAAAATTTAAATTTTTTTTTTTTTAAAAAAAAAAGGTTAAAAAATTTTTTATTTTTGCCGTAGTTGGGAAAAAAAATTAAACAAAAATAAAAATTCCCGTTAAAGGTCAACCCTTTAAGGCCCAAGGCCCGGTTGTACAAACAATGGTTCAAAGAAGTTTTCTTGAACGGTTCGTTGAACCCAGTTCAGAATTTTAGTGTTGTCCATGCAGGTTTACCTGAACTATCAGTTGCAAAGCCCACAAAGAAAAGAAGAAAAAAATTGCCACAACTTAAACCCCCAAACAAGGATTTGGTTTTTTTTAAAAAAAAACACAAGAAACGCATTCTGCCTAGCTCCGTGCACCTGAAGCTAAAGAGATTTCGCCACGTTTGTAGAGCCAACAGAAATATGGGATAATTCGAATGAAAAAAATTGATAATCCATTTTTTGAAATCCTTTATCATGCGATTATTCAGATTTAATTTGAATTACGAAAAAAAAAATTTAAATAAAAATTAAATCTGAATAATCGCATGATAGCGGTTATTTCAATAATCGGATTATCGATTATTTTTAATTCGAATTATCCCATCACTATTTCTGACCAACCAAAGTACCTACCAAACTGTGCGAAATCGTCTTAAGAATTTGTCTCCTGCTAACTACCTGTGTTTTTGTTTCCCGGGTAAGTTGAGCATATATAATTTATTGTAGCTTTGCTTTCATTGTTGGGTCTTGCTAGAACTATATTTGGTTTTTTCGATTATTTTCAATTTTTTTCTTTTTTATTATTTTTCATTTTTGCATAGCTCGTTTGGGTTCTAACATTGGGTGGACAGGGGAGACCCCCGGAAAACCTAAGCATACTTTAAAAATACCGAAGTTTTACCAAATAATATTAAACCAATAAATAATACGCCAATAAATAACACTTTACCTCCTAAAAATAACGTCATAACAAACAAACCGAGATAAGAGAGCCGGTTTTTTACTCTCCACAGATACGGGTCCGTTTTTTGTATACTTGGAATCCACTGAAAAAGTTGGATATGATATCCGTAAATTTAACAATATCAAAATAGCCAGGGATATTTTTAATTTAAATCTGTAGACGTTAAAAAAATTTCAAACAAGGGCATGAATAAATTTCCAATGAATTTTTACATAAAGGCTGCCAATGCTTTAGTTAACAATAAAGCATTGCTTGAATTGGGTTACAAAATTTTTATCCCTTTTAATTTTGTCACATCAAAGGGCATCGGTAGGCGAATAGATCACGATATATCAGAGGAGGAATTATTAAAGAACTGCGCGACGGATTGCGATGTCGAAATAATAGGCGTCAGAAGATTAAATAGAAAAGTAATAATAGATAAAATTACTACCTATGCCCCTACGGGAACTGTACTTTTACTTTTAGAGGCGTAAAATTGCCTAGAGCAGTACGTTTTTTCAACTTAGAGTGCAAAATAGAAATTTATATACCTCCTGTCACTCAATGCTTCAAGTGCTTACGATATGGGCATACAAAAAATTTATGTAAGGGTAAGGAACGTTGTTTTAATTGTGCAGATCATAAGCATCTTGAAGACAATGTTGAATTTGATTGTGCCACATGCTGCTATTTTTGCAAACAAGACCACAGGTCGACATCAAAATTATGCCCAGAATATAACAGACAAAAAAATATCAAAGAATTAATGGCTTTTGAAAATCTTACATTCATGGAAGCTAATGCATCATGCAAGAAAAATATATTCCAAAAGATGATTTTGTTTATAACCCGAGAAATTTTCCCCTAACCTAAAATCAAAAAAATATCAATTTTTCTCAAAGATCTTCTGACGATATCATAGAAACATCGCAAAGACGCCTACAAGCATTTAAAAATACTTCGGTTAAAAGATCCTTTCAACAAGCCGTAACTACTAACCCTGCCAAAAAAGAGTGATTCTCCAAGGATACGATAAAAAATTACATAATGAAAACTTAATTTACCCGAACCCCGGTTGGAAAGGTCTAGCAAATTTGAAAACAATAGTCAATTTTTGAATAAACAACAAAGTCAATATTCAACGCCTAGTGCTAGTGCCAGTGCAAATTTTAATAACATATCTAACCCTAACAACATTAATGTGGAAACGGTCGTCAACTTTTTATTAAACACTACGGAAGAACATCGCAGCCTCTGTAGAGGTATTCTAATGTCCCGTCAGGGTCTGGGAACCGAAATGGACCTGGACCTTGACTCGGATTCGGGATAACCCTTAATTTCTTACTGCTTATCATTACTGTTTTTTTTTCTCTTCTTTTCTTGATTTGGTGCTTTTATTAAAACTTCCCGATATAAATTGCTTTTAATTAATCTCTTTTAAAATCTCAAATAAGTATGCCTACTCTACTAATAATAAATTGAATCTTAAAATCATTCAGTGGAACATAAGAAGTATAAGGTCCAATCGGGAAAACCTTGTGAACCTTGTGGTAAAAGAAAAGCCCGACATTATTCTCCTTAATGAAACATGGCTTAAAGATAATCAAAATTTTTTCCTCAATACCTTTAATGTTATAAGGCAGGATAAAACAGATGGGCGAGGTGGTGGTGTAGCCACATGCATTACAAAAAATATTTGTTTTAACAAGGTAAAGTCATTTAATTCAAATACTGTACAATATTTAACAATTAAAATTGGAATCCTTACGCTAATCAACATTTACGCTAGTCCTAACGCCATAACGGATAGAACATTACTGGAAGAAATGATAAGGGGTCTGGATAACCAAGATATTGTTATAATGGGAGACTTAAATGGGCATCACCCCATATGGGATGAAAGCCCCAGAAATACCTCTGGGAAAATTATAGCCGACTTTGTACAAGATAGAGAATTGGTAATTATGAACGATGGATCACATACATTGTTTCAGGACCAGGCCACAAATCCAGTGCGGTGGATTTGGCCTTAGTGAGTGAAAGGCTGTCCTCAAGATCAACATGGTTCACCATAGAAGATTGTGGAAATAGTGACCACCTTCCCACTTGCCTTGATATCAGTATTGGGGGTGACAACCACTTTAAGAGGGTCTTTTCAAATTCATACAACTTGAGAAACTTCCATCGCGCCGATTGGGAGGCCTACTATGACAAGGTACTAATTCAAATGTCTAATGATTCTCCATCATATGGATATGATAATCTGATACAAATCATGTGCTCGGCGGCTGATGAAGCTATGCCAAGCAGAATCTGTGGTGTAACTCGGAAAATTGGTAACCCCTGGTGGGACGAGGAATGTTCTGGATGGGTAAGATTAAGGAAACAGGCACTTTTCGAATTTAACAACAACCCCAACATCGAAAACTATATCAAAGCTAAAAAAGCTATAGCAACAACAAGGAAAAATCTCAGAAAAAAGAAGTGAAAAATTTAAAAATTTTTGTGGTACTTTAAATCGTAACTCCAACATTACATATGTATGGAACAAAATTAAAAAATTCTCAAACATTAACTCTGATGCAAAATATAATTACACACTTGATGATAAAATTAGACAAGCCATACTTAGTAATATGTCTGTTATTGACATAGATCCTAACTTCCAAATGATCACTCGGGACGATAATACCAACATCAAACTTTTACCATACACGAACTGGAAGCAGCCTTGAAAGATAAAAAATGTCAGCAGCAGGTATGGATGATATTTCATATCTCATGCTTAAAAATCTACCTTTCAGAGCCAAACAGCTATTGTTAAATTCCTATAATGACTTTCTTTTGGGTAATACTACACCAAGTGACTGGAAAAAATTCATCATTATAAATATTTTAAAACCCAACAAAGACCCACATCTGCCTAAGAGCTATAGGCCAATTGTCCTGTCCTCGTGCGGTGGAAAGACTTTGGAGATTATGATCAAGAATCGCTTGGATTGGTATTTAGAACACAATAATTTGTTTAATGATCACTTGCATGGTTTTCGCAAGGGTCATGGGATATATGATAATGTTGCATATCTTTCTTCCCTATAAACATTGAATAATGGAAAATCAATGGCCCAATATACTTTTTCATTTAATTATTCAACTGCCCATTGACACAATATATGTTGGTGCCAACATCGGCCCTTATTGCGTTTGGCACACCGGCCCATCAACACTTATCAGTCAGTTTGCCAATACTTCTACATATTGGCCCTATGTTATGTTTATGAAGGCCCACTGTTGAAAAACCATTGGGGTGTTAACAATATAGTAACTAATATCTACCGATGTTTCATTTAGGGCCACTGTTGGAAAATCATTGGGATATTAGCTAAATAGTAACTAATATTTACCGTGTTTCATTTAGGCTTACTGTTGGAAAATCAATGGAGAACCAAATAAAATAAAAATGTGAAAATTTTGATCTTTATTAAAAAACCCCTATGGATACATAAAAAACTATAATATATTGCTTTGAGCACAACAAGACAAACGAGGCACTTAAAACAATGTGGTTTGCAGATGAATTTAAAATGCCAAAAGATAATCTAACTATAAAAATATGAAACAAAGTCAGAATTAACATAGCAGCCCATAATAATACGAAATATAATAAAAAGTAACAAAGATTCTAAAAACTATAAAATATCACCATAGGCGTAATAAGATACTAAAAATAAAATAGTTTATCAGGTAAATTTAAAACACATTATAAAATTCAAAACCACATAAACAAAAAACATATTATAATTTCTTAAAAATAAAGTAATTTAGAGCGACTGCAACAACAAAATAAAAATTGTTTTGTTTATTTTATAAACCTTAACGCATGTAGAGTCCGATTTAAAAAAGAAAAGGCCAGGGACATCATACCAAAAGAGTCCGCAATTAAGCCTTTTTCTTTCAACGCTCCACCCATACATTGTTAAATTTGAAACATAGGCGCGTTACATGAATTTGACCGTATATCCAACAAAAATTTCGAGCGATTAATTTTAAAGTGAGAGAGAACAAGGCATGCTGATGAAGCTGGGCTGGGACTCTGTAAAAATATAAGGAAAGAGAATGTCAAAATAGGGATCACATGTTCTTGTTGCATTTAAAGGTAACTCATAAGTTTGTCACTGTTTTGAAAGAGATAGAGAAAAGGAATGTCAAAAAATTTGCTTACAGGATCGGGCCTCTGGTGGCCTTTTCAACTTTAAATCGGACTATACTTAACACAACTGACAATTAAGTATCAATAACTTCACTATCTCTACTTTCCTTTATTGCTGGGGGGAGAGCTGAAAAGAACATATACTTTTAGTAATTATATTTTGCATTTAAAAATTAGTTTTATTTAGATTAATTTAAGAATTCTTTGTATACTACATCATAGGCTCAACCACAAATATATGTATATTAATTTAACTCGGTAAACTTTACAGATTTCTTAGATATTTTTATTATTTTTTTTAATAATATATATTTTTTACCCGCTTTCAATAATGCACGATTTTGTGACATCTACCTGTGCCATTAATGATTCTGATTTCAAAACAAATGTGGTATATATAAGCTTTGTTTCTGCAGCGGTTTGAAACTATCACAAACTACTCAGAGCCAATGAAAATTCAAAAAAGTGACATGCATGTCATTTTTACAAATTTTCATTGGCTCTAATTAGTTTCCAATTGCTGCAGAAACAAAGTTACTATAGATGGTGGCAAATAAGTTTATTATTCGGTTCTTTAAGATCCTTTAATGATTTTTGGGTGATTTGACCATCTCTAATTGTTGGTACAAATGTAGATGCTACAGTATCCTGCGTTAACTGCGGGCTACCCTGTATAAAAGTTTATAAGAATATTCTTTATAATTACTAGAAAACAAGCCATTCTTTTAAAGCAAATATTTATTTAAAAACTTTAACGCCTCATCAATTATTACCTCGTTTCACTATTAATTTATGCAATAAAAATGCCAAAAAGTTGAATAACGTTGGGCAATACTTTTCTTTTAAACATCTAAATTAATTTTATTGCCAAGTCTTACCTAGTACTTCTTCTTCTGTTCCTCCCGCCACTCCTGTCACCGGCTTGCCTCAACCATATTTTAATGGTGTTCTCCACTTCAACTTGAGTGATGGCATCGCCTTTAGGGGGGGTGCTTTTTGCTACAGCTAAAATTACGTTTGGATAAAGTTTTAAATCTTTTTATAACTAGGGCTTATATGCTTCATTTGAACAATTAAACTAACATTTAGACTTAAAGTCTATATATAGGGTCAAAAGAAACCGCGAAAGAAATACTCAAATGACAACAGACAGGCAACAGATTATTTCTATAAATTTACGGTGGAAACATGCCTACTTACTTCTTCATCTTCGTTCCAGGGTACTTCTTTTCACTCATAATATACTTTTCATTTGCCAAAACAATAAAAAATCACAAAAACTGCCGAAAAACGGTACAAACTTTCCGCTCACGTCATTCCTAATCATCCACAAAATTAATCATCAAACTTCTAAAAAGTTAGGTTATAGTGGCACGCTTCACTTTTAGTTGTCGGTGGTTAGGCAAAGGGCCAAAAACCTACTTACCTACCTAGGGGATATAAAGTGTTACTTAATTATATGGAAGGTACTACAATATAGTACTACTTTATTGTACGAGAACAGAAAAGTGTACTAGAATAAAGTATACTATTTGAGCAATCATTACATCAAAATGCCACCAACAGATAACATGATATTGCACTTGGTGTCATTACTGATGTAATGGTCAAGTCTGTTATACTTACAGGCTTTTAAGAATCAAATAAACACAAAATTAAATTCTCCAATACCACTTAGAAGCAATAAAACAAAGTTTTGTATGAAATTAGTATATTATCTTTAGTGTTCTCATTACTTTATAGCCTCATTCATAAGCGACTAGGCCATGAAATATCACCTGATAAAGCTCACTATACCAAATGCCATTAAAATTATATACATTTCTATTATATTTAAGTTTTTATTTAAAACTCACCCACCTATAAACAAAACTTAATAATCAGATACAGCAAACCTAATAAAATAGTAAAAAAATATTTAATTTAAAAACTAACACCACTTAAATATGTAGTTGAAACAAAGACCACACTTCCGAAACACTGGGTTACAGATTCGACAAAGTTCATACTTATGTTCTAAAATTAATATTTATTTAAATCCAATTTAAATTTAACATGGTTGGTACAGTGGTTCTTTATTAAAAGCACTTGTCTTTAATAATTTTTGCATCAAAAACTTCATACTATGTGCAGGAACTTAAAACACATGGCTTTCATTTGTTGTTGTGTGTAATAGCTTGTTGAAGCACTAAATAGCAGACAATATCCATTTGAGTAACACGGGAAAGTCAGCAGGATTCATACTTAAATCCGACTCTTTTAAATTTTACAAAACGGTTCGCTACAATGGTTAATTAATTCACATTAGGAAGCTTTTGTCTTGTATTAATTTGCTTGGCATCCGAATAAATTTCACGACTTGTGCTTATGGAACCTTAAAACACATGCGCTTCATTTTGATTGATTCTGGTCTAGCTTGTTGTAAGCTACCTAATTACTAAGACTCCAAATCCATATTAAATATACTTAAAAAGTCATCTTAAACTACTCTGAACTTGAAAATCGACTATATAAAATGACAATGCAAGGCAGGTCCACAAAATTAATTCTGGAGAGCTTTTGTCTGTATCGATTGGCGGCATCCGCATTTTCAGCTTGTAGCTTCACAAAATAGTCGCCCATGATTGATTCTCTATAAGTACCATTACTAAGACTCCCAAATAATATAAATATACTTAAAAAGTCACTTTAAACTACTGGAAATCTGAAAAAAAATCACTATAAAACAGGACAATGCCATAAACTTTTATCTATGGACAATGCACAGGCAGGTTAAATTGCTAAGCGGGTTGTTTGTCCTCCAGCAAGTTTGTTTACCGTAATCAGCTGTTTTATTAGACAGGTCCTTAGACAAAAGGACAGGTCTATTTAAAACACAAGAGACGATTTCGCCACGTTTTGGTAGGTACTTTGGTTGGTCAGAAATAGTGATGGGATAATTCGAATTAAAAATAATTGATAATCCGATTATTGAAAAAACCGCTATCATGCGACTATTCAGATTTAATTTGAATTACGAAAAATAAAATTTAAATCAAAAAAAAAATTAAATCTGAATAATCGCATGATAGCGGTTATTTCAATAATCGGATTATCGATTATTTTTAATTCGAATTATCCCATCACTATTTCTGACCAACCAAAGTAACCTACCAAAACGTGGCGAAATCGTCTAAGGTAATCTGTCAGAAGAGTGAGGTTAAAAATTTCTAAAAGGAGTTGAACTCATCTTAAACGACCAAATTCGGACGTTCAAGATCAACCACAGTTCACCGTCTGAACCGGCTTTGTACAACGATTTTTTTCCGTTGAACCGATGATCAGCGTGAACTTCGGTTGAACGTCCATTGTACAACCGGGCCTTAAAGTTAAATTAAATAATAATGAAAATGAGCATGCGCGAGCAGTGTAACCAAACTTAAAATTCGCCTAGACCGAGCTGTCAACTTTAATCTTTAACCCGATTTACGTTACAGAAAATTCGGATATCTTTATTAATTATTTTATTTATTTAATTATAACAAACCAAGCACAAAAAACAGCCAAAACCTTGTCAAAACATAAAAAATGGTTTAATAATTAATACCAACCCAACGAAATTTTCGTGTTTCTGCGCTTGCGTAAGGCAAATGTAAATATTCTTTATAAATGCTCAAGAAATTCTTAAAGTTAAAGTAAATGTAAATAAAAGTTAAATTAAATTTAAAGTTGTCTGCATAAACCAGCCTTAAGTTGTCAAGATATAAAAAACTGGATTTATTTGGGGTGATTTTTACTAAAAATAAGCAATAAACTTTTGTAAATTTTGGTGTATTTGTTTAATTTATAAGTGCCCAATCAGTGTATGTTCCATTTTGGTGGTAATCAGTTTCAAGAAGGGGGAATTTTGGAAAAATGTTCATTTTGAGGTTAGTCCACTTGGAGGCCTCATAACTCAAAAACCAGAGGTTGCCGGAAAAAACTAATTTTAGATTCGTGATCAGCGGCCCAAAAAACCCCCGTATGCAAAAATTCATGAAAATCGGCGTGGTGTCCGTAAAGTAAAATTTTACCAAACATTTTCTCACCATGATCCAAAAAATGTTCTTGCACCCAATCTAGGGTACCTTCAATGCCACACTCACCACAGGTGGCTAATTCTTCGCCTGTGAATATGTTAGACATAGACATAATAACGTTTGGATTTTAATTGTTAATTTAAAATTATATAAAAGATTTTTATTTAACTTTAAAAATTGCAATCACAAGCGAAAGCAAAAGCAAAAGACAAAATACGAAGCAAAAAATAAATAAAAACAGCAAACAGCTGATTATCTGTCATCTGACACATGTCCAAACGAAAAAACTCCCAGTGCACCACCTTCAAGCTTGGGGCACATCGAGCACGCTCTACGTACTCGCTCTGTTTCAAATCGAACGCAATCGAGCACGCCCCGAGCGTCATCAAAAACGCAAAGGAGCACACAGAGCGCGCTCGGAGTACTCGGAGCGTCAACTCGAACGCACCTATAAACAACACCACCGGTGCTGGCTAGTGCTGGGATATTGACACAAAATATCGATGTTGATCTCTCAATCACTTAAAAAATTAATATTTTATTTTTGGAGCTTAAAAAAATAGGTTTAAAGCCTTTTTTATAATATTAAACGGTAACAATTGCATATACGGTTTTCTGCTATTTTTGGATTTTATGAATTTTTTTTAATAAAATTACATTTAAGTATCCTTTGGGATAGCAAATATACTACCGGAGAAGAGAAATTGTGTTTAATTTTTGTTTTTTCAACCAAATAAACTTACTGGATCTTGGAGTGAATTTGAGTGCTGGGCGGGGTAAAAACGTATAAATTGATTGATAATTATTTAGTTAAGCATAACACACAGAAACAGAAATCTATTGACAAAATACGCAGAAAATCGGGAAAAACAACTTTTAATTTAAATTTAAAAAAAATATAGGTTAGAAATAAATCTAATATCCTGATAACACATTCTTTCTACTTAGAGTACGTTTATGTCTACTCTTGCATCCGATAAAAATTCTGTTATCTGCTCAAAATGGCCGGTATAAACGTTTCGGGTTGAGATTTCCATCCGATATAGTCGTATAAGTCAATTCTCTTGTTTTGCTGGATTGGACTTTTGTCGGGCGGATCGTGCTGCAATACACACGACGGTGTAAACAGATTTGGATTCAGACTGACAGAAGTTTGTATACCTAAGTTAACACGGTTGGATTTTGGGGTTAGAAATTTTCATTTTTTGTGTTTTGTGGTTGTTTTTGTTTATCTTGAGCTTTTCTTCAGATTTGTTTTGCAATATTAATGGCCAATTGCACCGTTGTGGTTTTCTGTTTTCTTAACTAAGGGACGTTTTGAATGTGACTATTAGAGAATTATGGCACGTACAACTAGTGACAGTCATTAATAAAAGCGTCCTTATTTTGACATTATTGACAGGTACGCATGCGTAGATGTAGCCAAAAATAACGACGGTCATTAATAAAATAAGGCATGCCCTTATTTGTGACTGAATAGTGGTTGCCAGTATTTTTGTCCTTATTTTTTTTTAGACATGCGCAAAACGAAATTGATGGGACATTACTGTCATTTGTCAATATCAGGTGTTTCGGTTGTTTAAACTAACGTATTTTCTTTGATTTGTTCGGTTTGTTTAAGTTTTGTGTTGATTTGTCATTTTTATTTATTTTTTTTTGCAAAATGAATAAGTCAAAATTAACAAGGTTGCGCTTTACGTATGAGGACGACCTCGTTTTATTACGAGAATTTTTGAATGCGAATCCGATTTTAAATCCGGAAGGTTGGGACGTTATTAAAAATAATGTTTATAATATTTGGCACCGTCTCAATGCAACTTAGGTTAAGAAGGGCTTAAAACTGCTTAAACCACAGTGGTGCAAACCGCCGGAGTGATAAAACTAAACACAAATGGAATGGAGGTTAAGTGACTTGGGTGACTTGACATTTCTAACGGCTGAAGTTAGCCAAAAAAGATCATATGTTTTATGTCAAAATTTTATCGGATCAAAACGGGATTATTTTAAAAAGATTAAATTATTGTGGCATAAACGACTGTGGATTAAAATTTGGGATTAAAGGTTTTGGATCAGATGAAACCTATATCTGATTAACTTTGTAGACATAAACGTACTCATATTGTCAAATTCAAAATAAGTATCAACAGTGTTGCCGGACTTAATAATTTTCGGCCATCAAATTTTGATATTCTGGTTCTGTCTAAAATATAATTGGGATAAATAAAAAGCTGCTTTGCTTACCAAAACTAACCATGACCGACTAGGGCTCTTGAATTTGTCTAAACAGTTGGTCATGGTTAATTTTGGTTAGTTAAAGCGGCTTTTTATTTTTCCCAATTATATTTTAGACGTGAAAATGCGGGAACGTATTCGAAAAGACCCTGATTTGGCAACACTGCACGCTGACGTTCCTTGTCATAATGGGGAGTTTTCGCATTATATGGAGAAAATCAATGGTAATTTTAAATTTTCAAATTAAAATAAAAAATATTAAAACACATAATTTCTCTTCTCCGGTAGTATATTTGCATTCCCTAAGGACACTGGAATATGACTATTTTGACTTTTTAAGTGCTTAATAATAAACGGTCTATTATATATGTTAGGGGCTTTAAACAGAAAGCAGATAGGACCGGTTTCATAGGGAAAGGCCGAAGATAGGGCCTCAGAAGAAACATCTGGTTCCTATAACAAGGACCTGGTAGCTACCTATGTCACTAGGCCGGCAGAGGAGGGCATGACGAAATTTGATCCTATTGGGAGAAAAATAAAAAGGTGTGAGCTACAATAGACCGAGCTGTCGCAGTGGAGGCCGTAAAAAGTCCACTCACTTTAAACCTACTTACCTACCTAGGGGATATAAAGGGTTACTTAGGTACTACAATATAGTACTACTTTATTGTACAAGAACAGAAAAGTGTACTAGAATAAAGTATACTATTTGCAGCGATCATTACATCAAAATGCCACCAACAGATAACATGACAAACATGACATTGCACTTGGTGTCATTACTGATGTAATGGTCAAGTCTGTTATACTTACAGGCTTTTAAGAATCAAATAGACACAAAATTAAATTCTCCAATATCACTTAGAAGCAATAAAACAAAGTTTTGTATGAAATTAGTATATTATCTTTAGTGTTCTCATTACTTTATAGCCTCATTCATAAGCGACTAGGCCATGAAATATTCACCTGATAAAGCTCTACTTTATAACCTAAATACCTATTAAAATTATATACATTTCTATTATATTTAAGTTTTTTATTTAAAACTTTACACCCACCTATAAACAAAACTTAATAATCAGACACAAGGTGCTCCATTACAAGCAAAAAACCTTAATAAAAAATAGTAAAAAATTATTTAATTTAAAAACTAACACCACTTAAATATGTAAGTTGAAACAAGTGAAAAGACCACACTTCCGAAACACTGGGTTACCAGATTCGACACAGTTCATACTGTATGTTCTACCAAGTAATACTTATTTAAATCCAATTTAAATTTAACATGGTTGGTACAGTGGTTTTAATTTTATTAAAAGCACCTTGTCTTTAATAATTTTTGCATCCAAAAACTTCACACTATGTGCAGGAACTTAAAACACATGGCTTTCATTTGTTGTTGTGTGTAATTGCTTGTTGTAAGCACTAAATAGCAGATAATATCCATTTGAGTAACAGGGGGAAAGTCAGCAGGATTCATACTTAAATCCGACTCTTTAAAAAAAAAACGGATCCACAAAATTAATTCCGGAGAGCTTTTGTCTGTATCGATTTGCGGCATCCGCATTTTCAGCTTGTAGCTTCACAAAATAGTAGCTCATGATTGATTCTCTATAAGTACCATTACTAAGACTCCCAAATAATATAAATATATTTAAAAAGTCACTTTAAACTACTGGAAATCTGAAAAAAAATCACTATAAAACAGGAGAATGCACAGGCAGGTTAAATTGCTAAGCGGGTTGTTTGTCCTCCAGCAAGTTTGTTTACCGTAATCAGCTGTTTTATTAGACAGGTCTATGCTGGGTGGCGTTTATCGATGTTTTGTTACCGATGTTCAATGTTTTTAACATCGATGTTAGATGACACTAACATCGATGTAGACATCATTGATTACCTTTCAATGTTTAATATTATTAAAAAAAGTTTTAAACCTAATTTTTTTAGCTTCAAAAATAAAATATAAATTTTTTAACTGATTGAGAGATTAACATCGATGTTTTGTGTCGATATCCCAGCACTAGCCAGCACCGGTAGTGAGGTCAAAGCGCGTTTGACCTTGGCAGAAAAATTCGGCAAACTGTGTATAAGTAACAGTAAAGTATGTTACATGGTAAGCTAGCAAAAATCTGCTTAACGTTGTTGGCTTCGTGTACCTAGCCGCTGGTGCACCGGTGGTGACGTCACAGAAAATTTGACCTTGACAGACAAATTCGGCAAACTGAGCCATCCTTTAGTAAATAGTCCTTGGTCAGATCTCCATTTGATCGCCATTGTTTGTGCCAACGAATTCTTGGATAGAAATAAAGTAAACAAACCTTGTTTGGCATAAATATATTCAGGGGGGCAAGCCGGAATAGTTCTTGTAAACACACTGAATAGCAACCTTAATCAAACACACTAAATAACATCCCTCCGGAAATAATAACTTTTTCAATGTTTATGGCATTGGACCATAAATTACATTTTTATAAATCGATGATTCTTTATTTTTAAAAAATATTTTTAAAGCCACAAACCCATTTTTGTTTATTATCTGAAGTGACAGAAAAGATATGTCCAGAGATATGTCATTCACTTTAGATGCTCAATTCGATTGCTGTTGATCAAGTCAGTTTACAAAACGTGTTATTAAATACAACCTACTAGAAAGAGATAAAATGATTTATTGGATTATCATAATTTGAATTCTATAATATAATTTTTTTTAAATTCCTGATTCCTGAATGAATATGTAACTTGATTTCGATGTAACTAAGCATTATATATTATCGGTTGATGTGGATAATTGCCATAATTGGATATGCGTCGTGCGATATGAATTCCGATTCCGATTATAATCTAATACAGTTTCGCGGCTTGCTTTAATTATTACAATTTGAGTAGTTTGTTTTATTTGTTGTCGTGAAACGTAAAACGGAAAACAATAAAAAGGTGAAAAAAGAGTGATAAGATAATGCTGAAACTGAGTCCACAGTTCACACAGCGGGCATTCCGATTAACATGATTATTTATTATTTTAGATTTTAGTGACATGAATGATTTTATGATTTTTTCTCTTTTCTTTTTGAAAAGTCTCGCCATTGTCGCGATGCGTCATCGATTCTGTGGAATCAGGTTACTTTTCGTAATTCAAATTAAATCTGAATAATCGAATGATAGCGATTATTTCAATAATCGAATTATCGATTATTTTTAATTCGAATTATCCCATCACTATCCAGAACAAAAACAAACAGGAGCACTATTCTTGGTCGTTCGCATCTTTCAGAATCCGTCGAATTGTCATTTAATTTATCAACAGATTTGACGGATCGTGAAAGATGCGAATGGTCAAGAATAGCGTCCCAGATCACATCAAACACCCTGCCTATTATACATACACTAGCGGTTGCGGAGAGCTTTCGATAATTATTCCCAATCACGAACGATTTACGATATCAGTCGAAGTCGGCCGAAGGCCCGAAGGTATTGATGGGAGTGGAATGGTTTTATTTTCAACTTGTAGGTATACTTTTAGTGATTTATCACGCCTAAAATATAATTGGGGAAAATAAAAAACAGCATTAACTAACTAGAACTAACCATGACCGCCCCCTCTGGCCCCACGAGAATCGGCCAGAAAGGGCGGTCATGGTTAGTTCTGGTTAGATAAAGGGGCTTTTTATTTTCTCCAATTATATTTCAGACGTGATAAATCACTAAAAGTGTACTTTTTTGTCAATTTGACATGTTTTTATACGATTTCTGTGGGGTGGGTATAACAAAAAAGGTCCAGTAATTTACAAATTATTATTATAATTATATCATTATCAAACATAGTTTATGACACTCGGTATATTAATATGCTAATTGGATATATTTATGTTTTTAATTTCTGATGTATATTTTATGAAAAATCGATCCCAAATAAAAAATTGAATAAGTTATCTAGCGAAGCGGTCCGTGCGTAAAAAAAACTAAGTTTACACACTTTTTTGCATAAATAACTAGTTTTAATAATATTTTTTATTGGTGATAGTTTTCTTATTTATTTATTTTTTTAACGAACATTGTAATACATTATAAATTGCTTGGGATTTTTCTATAACCTATCATAATAAACAATATTGAGACGCCCGTTAGTAGGCAACTAACTACACAACAGCAATCGCGCCAAGGCATTCGTGTCGAGTTCGGGACTTCTCGCGTCTGGTTATACTTGTCGAAAGCTCTCCGCACCGCTAGTCCTACAAACTGGTGTTGCGTTAATTCAGGGGGGTGTCACTAAAATAGCAAAATTGTCCACAGACAACCATTTGGCAACAGAAGATCTCGGGTGGGCGGGAAAATTAAATCATGAAATTTTATATTTTAAAATTAAAATGTAAATGTCCTTTTCTAAGATTAGTTTTTTTTAATATATTTATGTAGGTCCATAACAGTATATATTTTCAGGTTTTGTGTATACAAACAACCATTATTTCTTATTTTCTAAAAGTAAATAATAATTCCGGCCATTGCGTATGCGCACTAGTATTATTTCATTATCTGTCGTTTAGACATGCTTGCCGATTAAAACGTGATTTAAACCAGAAATTTTCATATATTTTGTCTAAATTTAAGTAAGTATTATAATATATAATTAGATCTAAAGATCTAAACACTTTTTAGACGATAAAATTAATAAATGTTGATGGATAAACTTTTTCTAACCACACTTAATTTTTCAGGACAGAAAATTCCAGGAAAAAATCCATCTGTTGTAGCAGGTTTGTTTTAAAATGCGTTATTCATTATTTTTTTCTTACCTTTATCTACAAAACAAAGGCTTTATCTTTTTTTGTATTTGCTATCAATATGGTAAGTTTTTTAATCATGCTCGAACAAATTTTTGAGATACTCCGCAGACTGCATGTTTTTCTGTTTGCAAATTATAATATAATATGGTTTTGAAAAGTGCTTAGGAATTGTTTAACAGTTAGTGGTGGTGAAATATTAGTAGATAGCTTTAAAAGAGTATTAAGCATGTCTTAAGGTCATTTTAACTTCTTATTGCCTTGAGTGTTTATAATAATTAAAAAAAACCCTTTTGTTTGTTTTTCTTTTCATGATTTAAGTAGGTGAGGTGGGATTAATTATGTAATTTTTAATGGAAACCCTTTATCTGACTGCAAAAATTACAACCCTCTTTACTCTTCAAGATGATTTTAACAATGAGTTTTTTGCAAATTATTCAAACTATATTGAGGCGGGAGGCGGCACCTATCAAAGCTTATATTGGTAAAATCATATTGAAGAGTGAAGAGAACCTTGGATTTTTGTAGTTCAACACAGGGTGTTTCAGAAATTTGTTGTTTTTTTTATAGGAAACTTTAATACCTTACAGTGTGACTGTCATGCGGTACCTATACGGGGTGCATAATATATAATTCAGATAAGGAAATATACTTTTTTGCAATCAGGGGTTATTTATTTTTAAAATATTTAATCAGTAATAATTTTATAATTATAATGCAGTATTTTCTGATATAAAAATTTTTTTCTACCTATTACCATATAAATGTCAAAAGAGTAAAAGATAATTGTCATATTATGGGTCTTGTCTGGTTACGGCTTGTTTGATTTTTCAGTATTTTTGGAATTGTAATAAAATGTGTTCGTAACTATTTATTTTAGGTAAAAAATGTTTATTATTTCTATTTATTTACAATTCATTTCACCTACATTAGATCATGAGTAGTTAAAATTTTGAGAAAATTATATTTTTTTATTTTTCAGTTATCCTCTGGTAAAATCATTAATGACAATGTATCAAATACTAACATTGCATTTTGTTTATTTTGCAGGTGAAGGAGTAGCTAACATCTTGGATATTTTAAATTATGGTAACTTTTTTTTTTCATTATAGGGTACATCGAGTTTGGTAAGTTATTAAGGTGGTCGAGCTGGTGTAGTTGCAGTGTACCAGCCTCTCACCGTGGAGACCCGGGTTTCAAATTCCACATTATCCATTGGACTTTTTCATAGCTCGTCACCTCACAAATGGCAATGGCAAACCACTGTGTAGTATTTCTGCCTAGTAAACCCTCTCACATGTGCTTGGGAAGGCACGTAAGCCAGTGGTACCCATATCTGTGTAAAAGCAGTTGGTACGCAACACAAGCTGTTTACGAACAACCACTTTTCTTACCTAAGTTAAAGTTAGTTTCTGACCTGAGCTAAGTTGTTTGATCGAACACGCACGACTCCCCAAAACGATAAAAAATGTCAAATTTTGCTCAACTTAGGTTAGCCAAGATATCTCAGACAGAAATCCGGGTACCTTGGCAGGGGCAAGGGGGGAGGTCAGATTCTTACTTAGCTGTGACAAATCGTACGGCCAACTAAGTTAGTTTCCCTCAACTTAGGTCAGAATTTGTGCTGTTCGTAAGCAGCTACAGATATGTGCGAGAGGGCGCTTACACTCTAAATAGAGTATGGCACAGCAAAAGGAAGAAGTTATTAAGTAAGTAATATAAGGTACATTAATAATTTTTTTTTAAGATTTCTTATGAATAATAGGTAGTGAATCTTCGCATCTTGACTGGAGATAACTTCTTTGAAAATATATAAGTAATGTTGTTAATTAGAGATTGTATATAATTAAAAATTGTTATTTTAGAGTGTAGAATCTTATGTATTATTTATTTTTTTGTATATTGTATTTAAAAAAAATGTAGTAAAAATAAAACTTTTGCTTAAGATTTTTTGGGTTTAAATAAAAAAAATAGGTGCTTTTATTCACTAAAAAACCTAATTGTACATTTTCTAATATCTATTTTATTTGCAGGTAATCTGAAATTCCTAAAATCTAACTGAATCTTTTCTTTAGAAAACAAACACTAATAACCTATTTTCACCTGTACTAAAAACAACATATTTTTTCTTTTATAACATTATTAAATAAAAATTAAGAATCATTTTCTGCCGGCACTTCAGATTACTTATTTAATAAAATAATATTAGAAAATGTAAAATAAAATGGCAAATTCTAAAAATAAATAAAAGGCAGCCATAATGAATCACAAAACCTGTCGATAAAATAGGATGCGATTATCGGCCCACCCGAGATCTTACGTTGCCATATTTCCACAACTGTTGCGAACGAGATACACGAACTTGACATTTCTCTTATTCCTTTTGTATTTTGTGC
>JAHBCN010003756.1:0-71529 GCA_019359885.1 Listronotus oregonensis | reverse complement strand
TAACGGTCTGACCATATGAAAATGGCCTGAAATAAAGTTTCATAAAACCACTTAGGTAATTTCGTTCGGGCTTGGTCAGACGGAAATCTGAACAATGATTAATATTGTTTGCCTGCAGACTGGAAATTAATATTATAGAAAAAAGTTAAGGAAGTGTGTTGAAAGTCTACAGAGGGTGTTTATGTTGCGTCATTTATGACTTTATAAGGTTAACAGTAGAGTTTTTAAACACATCGTAACGATTAATTAAAAACTCTTACACAAAATATATAAAGATGGAGTAAAAAAGGGTATATCTTTTAACTATACCTAAAATCCAAAATTTCTGTCAGTGACTCATTTAATACCGGCCACCCAACCGACGAAGCGGCTGAATAAAAATCTAAATAGTAAATGATTTTTAACCCTTTGATATTTTTCCGTCAAATAACAGTGAACCGGCCAAAAGTTTCATCGCCACGTTGTCAAAATTTCCCAAGAATAAATCACCAGCCAGCGATCGCACTTAAAATACACGCCAACATGTATTGAAATCATTGTTATCGAGAAGACAAAAAAAAGTGGCAACAACTTTCCCCTTAGTTTAAAACTTGAAGAACTTAAAAAAATAAGCGTATCGACGGGGTTTTCGTGCTGTTCGATGTTTTTATTTAGTTTTTTTGATTATGGACAGATTTTGAATTTTAAAATTTTTAAATTTTCTATACAGGGTTTTTTCTAAATATTATAAATTTCAATAATTGTAGTATATAGAAAATTGTTTTGTCCCAATTTTATAATAGTTTATCTTATTTATTATAAAAAAGATTTATGTTGTTAAGTGTTTTTAATTCTGTAAATAAATATTAAAAAAACCTTTAAATTATTATCCGCTAAAAAAAAACTCAGTTAATTAAAAGAACGAATAATGGTTAAAAATGTTTACAGGGGGTTTTGGGAACGAAATCCAGAACTAACCTTTGGATGCTGCCAAGATAATATGTGCAACTTTAACAAAAGTTTTTTCGCGTGGGTTTCAGAGTTTTAAAAAAAAAAAAAAAAAAAATTTTAAAAAAATTAATTCGGATACTGGAAAATGAAATTTTTTCGCTTTTTTTTTGCACATTTTTTATTTTTCGATTGTTAAAAAAAAAATCGGGTTTTTTTTTTGGGGTGCCTTTATAGTTTTTTTAAAAAAAAATTTAATTTAATTGAATTGTTTAATTCCATTTTACGACTTTTTCCCCTTTTAAATTTTTCCCGCCAAAAACTTTTTTAAAAAAACTCATACTATGTTAATATAAAAAAACATTAAAAAAAAAAGGGGGAAAAAACCTTTAAATTTTTTCCAAAAAAGAGGTTAAACGTTTAGTCCGAATTCAACCGAAATTTAAAAATGTTGACCTGTTACCAGGTTGTAAAAATTTTCTTTAAAATTTTTTTTAGGATGCAACCCTTTTGTTCGCTCGACCCGCAATGTTGGATAAAAAATATTCTCGATATGGAAACCTAAATATGGAACAGGGAAAGCCCCCGAAATAGTTATTGGATTCTACAAGCTGATGATCTCAGAGCTTTCGTTTTTTCCTTTTAGGGGATATTTTTGATGAAGCAATGCGTGTGCATATCGTTTTAAATTGAAATTGCAAGATCGGTGGTAAGGCAAGTCGGTGTAACTTGGATTGTCTATCGTTCTGTTTTACATCTTTTTTAATTTATGTTAAAAAAAAATTTTATTATTTTTTTCATATAGAAAAATAAAATCAGAGAAAAAAAAATTAAAAGAAAAAAATGTTTTTTTTTTTTTAAAAAAATTAAAAAAACCCAAAAAAAAAAATTTGTGTTCTATGACTAAATAGGAGGTTTTAAAAATTTAACAAAAAATTTCATTTTTCAAAAAACCAAAAAACCCAAAAATTTTAGGTTTTTTACTTAAATTTTAAAAGGGGCGATGAAAATGTGAGAAAATAACTTTTTTTTGAAAAAAAGGGAAAAAACTTTTTTTTTCAAAAAATTTCGGGTTGTTCCCCCCGACCCCCCCCCGGGGAAAAAAAGGGGTTTACAAAATTTTTGGGAAAGGTTATTTCCAATACCTTGTACCCGGCCCCAAAATTAAACATGTGAAAAAATTAATTTCTAAAAAAACCCTGTAAAATTTCACTAACCCCAATCCGTGCCGGTTTGGGTTTTATATCAATTTTTTTTTTCCTTTTTCAGAAAGCCTTGTCAAGTAATTTTTTTTTTTTTAAAAAAATCCAAAAAAATTTTAAATAAATTAAAAAACCTTTTTAAATTAAAGGGAACAAATTAAGTTTTTAAAAACCCAAAAAATTTAAAAATAAAAGTTTGTAGTAGTTTTCTTTTTTGTACCCAAAAATTCAGGGGTTCAAGTTGAAACCAACAATTCTTGAAGGGAAAAAAAAAAAGAACCTTTTTTTGGATTAATATATTTTGGGGGGGAAAAAAAGGGAAGTTCTTGCCCCCCCAAAAAAACCCCTTTTGGGGAAAAAAAAACTTTTTCAATGTTTTTGGCCGCACCCCAAAAAATTTTTTTTTTTTTAAATCAAAATTCTTATAGTTAAAAAAATTTGTTTTTAAAAGGGGGAAAAAAAAATTTTTTTTTTTTATCTGAAGTGACAGACAGATATGACATTTACTTTAGATGCTCAATTTGATTGCCCCATCAAATCAGTTTACAAAACGTGTTATTGAATAAAAAACAACCTATAGAAAAGATAAAAAGACATGAAGTGCCGTAAACACCTGATTTCATTTTTTTTTTTTAAAAGAATGGAGTTTTCCAAAATAATTTGTTTCCTGCGGGGAAAGTCATAAATTTTAAAAGTTTTTATTTAAATGATGTGCCTAAAACAAAAAAACCCCAAATTTTTGAATAATTTTATTTCATTTTCAAGGTAATTTTCTGATTTTGGTTTTTTTTTAAATTGGAATTTGTTTCGTTTTTTAAAACAAAAAACCCCCCCTAGTCCTTGAGTTCGTTGGTTGAAACCATATGGAAAACTTTTTTATTGTTTAGTTTACGAAAAAAAGTTATTCTTTATAAAAAGTTCCGCATGGTCCAAAAGTTAAAATGCAACCATTAGATATCATTTTTTTTTAAGCCGTATATAAGGTTTGTCAAAAAATATAAATTTTACTCAAGAGTAAAGTACCTTTATTTTTTACAATACAAAAGAATGTTATAAAGTAAAGTTATTTTAAATTAAAAGCTATATTTAAATATGCAATTACAGCTATTTAGCATGAAAATTTAGGATTGGTGATTATTTACTAATTATTCCATATTAGTTGTTCTGGCTTGATACAAGTTAACGTAATCTAGGATGCACTGACATAAAATATTTGACATTGTGTGTCAGAGTAAGTTCGTATTTGTAAAATTACATTAAAAATGGTAAATTTACTAAATTGTGAAGAAAAAATAGAAATAGTGTTAATTGTTGGAGAAAATTACAAAGCACATAGAGAGGCAGCAAAAATTTTTAATAATAGACATCCGCATAGGAACATTGGGCATTATGATGGGAGCCCGGGTTTCTTTCCGGTCTTGGTTTTGGCTTGCAGCAAGACCAAGCCGAGACCAAGACCGGTGTAGCCAAACCAAGACCAAGACCAAGACCGGGGGGCAAACTACCAAGACCAAGACCGACCTGCAAGACTTTGCACTTTTGTCACTTTTTTTTTAAATTTAATATTTAATTTTTATATTAATATTAAATATTTCCAAAACAGATATGACAAAAAATGTGTCGAATCTTCCTAAAAAGGATTATTTTATGAGTAACAGGTTTTTTTAAAAAATAATAATTAAATCGATCACTTCGTTTTTTAATAAAATTATCTAAAAACAATAACTAGTAGATTCAGTAACATGTTTCAAAAATAATAAGATTGTGACTCAATGGTCCGACAAAGCTCGAAATCTCCAAAACCGTTTAGACAGAAAAAAACTAAGAGTACAAAAAGTTATAGAAGCTGAAAATTACTTACCTATTCCTAATTTTTTTTTTTAATTGGGTATCTAGTGATGCCACTTACTGATCAAAATTTCCAAAATCCAGGAAAACATTATTTTTGTGCCACACTGTAAGAAGGGGGTCATTAGATTGCTCCTTTAAACTAAGATATAAATGTAAAAGTGATGGTTTAATAAAAAATATATTTGTCATTTTCTATAGGAATACTTTTTTATATAAATGGATTTTAAATTTTTATTTCCGGTTTAGACGGAAAAGTCAATGCCAAAAGTATAATGATGACGTCATTTTTTCAAAACCGAAAATGATATAAAAAAACCATCTACGTCGACATTGTACCTATATGACAGTTCAAGAATTTCCAGCATAATATACAGGAAGCGATTTTTTTAAATGAATTTTTTGCTATAATTTTTCTATTTTGGGTTTAAAAAAGCTAAAAAAAGGGGAAGTTTTCTGAGTGGTGGGGGTTTTTTAAAAAAATTCTAAATAGAAATAATTTTACATTTTACGCCCTTTTTTTATAATTTTTGTATATTCAGTTTTTACCATTATGAAGGGTTTTTGATATAGATCTTTGTCGCACTATCGAGCCACCTTGTATATGCAGAATGTTTATAAGTATTTGTACAAACTTTTACGGCAAATGTTTGACAAATTTGAACATAAATAAATAAACCCCTACATTTAAAAATATCCTTTAATCAAATAATTTAAATGTACATGTAGTTAAAATTGGTATATTTTAAAATTTTAAAGCAAAATATAGTCTCCATCTTTATTTATTTAAAGTATTAAAAAATATATATTTTATTAAAGATTGCTTAGTTTAAATTATTATACCAAAAAAGCAAACCAGCAAGACTCTTGCAGCAAGACAAGACCAAGACAAGACCGGGTGGTGCAAGACCAAGACCAAAGACCTTCTTTTGGGCTTGCAAGACCAAGACCAAGACCAGACTTGCAAAGACCAAGACCAAGACCAATACTAGCCCGGTCTTGGTCTTGGTCTTGCTTTGCTCATCACTATTGGGCATTCAACAGTTACAAAAATATTAAATAAATTCAAGACCAGTGGAAGCATTGAAAATAATTTTAAGAATACACGCCGAAAACGGGTTGCCAATGAAGGCACTAAAATTGAAGTTATGCTTTCTGTCGTAGAAGACCCAAGAATGTCATTGCGCAAAAGGGCTTCTCTAATCTCTGGTATTTGGCCAGTATTAATGCAGTTATGAAACAATGCAGTCAGGTGATCAAAGAGTTTATCTGAAACATCGATATTAAGAATACCTAATTAAAATTTTAACAAAATTTAAGTACTTTTAGTTTATTCCTGTAAAGAATTTGCATAAAGTATTTGGGTGTAATTAACCGAAACTTTGGATGAAAGTTATTGAACGCTGTTTTAAAATTTAAAAAAAATATATTTTGGATATTAAGGTTCCTAAAAGAAACAAATAACCGTAAATCCTGGTTAGGTATGAATTCAGAGCTGTCAAAACTTGAAGTATTTCAAGTAAAATTTTACTTTAAGTACTTTTTTGTACTTCAAGTATTTTACTTCAAGTACTTTTTATTAGGAGGTACTTGTACTTGATTAGTTTTTTTGAAGATACTTGGATTTTTAATTGATTTGACCAAGTAAATTACTTGAAGTATTTATTTAGTACTTGAGAACGATGTACTTGAAGTAAAAAATACTTTAAGTAAAGAAAGTACTTCAAGTAAATAAAAAGTACTTGAAGTAAAAACAATACTTCAAGTAAATAAAAAGTACTTAAAGTAAAAAATCAACCAAGTACTTGAATTTACACGCCTTAGATAATCGTACAAACAAGTTAAAACAAGAAATACGCGCAACCGCTGCTGTTTCTATTGTATTGCATTACAGCACTCATTTGAATTGGATCAACAGCAAGACAAGTGTAACTATTACTGAGAATTAGACTTTTTGTTCTTTAAATCGGTCTTGTGTGTGGTGTGAAAACAAAAAAGAAAGATACCTAATAGTAGAAGGTATCCCAAGAATAGGTTTTGGGTGCCAACCTGCTATAGGCACTCATATGAAAACACTCGCATTTGGCCTATGTATCGGATGCCAACGGGTGCCAACGTCAACCCGTTGGCAACCACAGGGAAAAACCCATTTTGGGAAAAACCAATATTTCCTATAATAGTTTAAGCTCCAAGCGCTCACCCGAGTACGGCATTAGGCGTTGTCATAAATTTACATACGAAATTTTACATTATTTCGGACATCGGATGCATAAGATCCCGACTTAAAACGGGATACTTACCAACCTTACTTGTTTTCCTAACTATAGTTTTTACCGACTGGCCTACTTTCCAATGACATAGGGTCCAGTCCTTAAAGCTTTTAGGAGTTGTTGGAAAACCCCGTTTTGAGGAATAAACCCTCTTACTTCCTTACAAAAAATACTACTCAAGTATAATTTGTTTTACTTAAAGTACTTTTAATTACTTCAATACTTTTATGTACTTCAAGTATGGTTTACTTCAAGTACTTTGGTGTACTTCAAGTACTTTGTTTTACTTCAAGTACTTTGTTTTACTTCAAGATTTGTTTTACTTCAAGTACTTTGGTTTACTTCAAGTACTTGGATTTACTTCAAGTAAAATATTGGGTGGTACTTCAGTACTTTTTCAATTTACTTGAAAACGCAAGTACATTTTAATGAATGCTTGGTACTTGTACTTGAAGTAATTTTTAAAAAATCAAAAACTTGGTACTTGTACTTGAAGTACTATTTAAGAGTACTTTGACAGCTCTGGGTATGATTACTCACGTTAAGTGCTTTAAAATCACAAGGCCTTTAAGCTAATGAACATTTCGAATGCTTAGTGGTTTTCTTCATTCTATAATGTGCGCTTTGATTTACATCTTATATTACAAATATTTATTGTTTATTAAAATTTGAAAATCTTTAATGTGTTCATTTTTGTCCATTTTAAATGCTAGAGATAATAATTATATTATAATACATTCTTCTGGTGTATTAATTTTATTTAAATCATTTGGAAAATAAAAAAGCATTTTTTTATTTTCAAGCAGCAATAGCGTTCAATGTTTGGACTTTTGTTATTCAGTAATAATTCCAGTCTCTACAGCTTGTTATTTTATTTAAACTAATAATATTTCATAACTTTAAAAAACCCGCGTAGTTCCCAGGCTCAAAAAAATCTATATCTGATAGCAATGAAAGAGTATAACCTAAATTTTTTGCTAAAGAATAAAAATCCTGATTAACCTCAAACAGTTTTAGTGTAGCTGATCCTTTTCTAAGTTAGGTTAGGTTTAAAGTAAGTGGACTTTTTACGCCCTCCACTGCGACCGCTTGGTCTATTGTGGCTCACACCATTTTATTTCCCCCAATGGGATCACACTTCTAATGAATCCGATATCAAATTGGGAGAAAGTTCTTACATCTCCTCTTACTCGTGTCGCTACCGGACACAAGCACAATATGTGTTCTGGTGTCCCTGTCCCCTGGAAAGTATGACGAGTAGACGATTAGATCCGTCATGCCCTCCTCTCCCGGTCTAGTGACGTAGATAGCTACCAGGTCCTTGTTACAGGAAACTGATGTTTCTTCTGAGGCCGCATCTCCGGCCTTACCCTATGAAAACGGTCCTATCCGCTTTCTGTTTAAAGCCAGGGAACCCTTTTCATATAAAAGCGGTTCTGTCCGCCTCCTGTTTAGATTCAGGGATTTCTTCCTAAGCACCTGTTTGTTCGGGGGGATGGATTAGCCCTTCCCCGTGAAACAGGCGCTGGTGACGTCAGGGGCACCTTTCGAAACGGATTTACCCGTTCCGGTCGGCGCCCTTTTTCTGCTCGTGACCTTGGGTGGCATCTCTCGAAACGGATTTATTCGTTTCGGTCAGTGCACCTTTGTCACATTTTTCCTATGAAAGCGGTTCTGTCCTCTTTCTGTTTGGAGCTAGAGAAGTAATAGTCCACCACGGCAGAGCCCGCATTACCGCAGTAAGGCTAGATACTCTGAGAGGTCGTCCTGTATCTCAAAGGCACCGTTGGAGACACCTGTTTAAGGCACAGGATGTCATTCACTCATCAGCACGGTATGCTAACACCTTGAGTTAAGCCTTGTGTTTGTCTTAAGCCGGGATTCAACGGCGCGTGGAGTGGCAGTTCTCGCGCCAAACTTGCCAGTTCACGCGCCTTCGGATAGGGCAGGCTTGGCGATCTTCGGTCGGCGCGGTGAGTCCCGTCATATGTCGGTAAATCAACACGGTTCAAAGGAGCTCGGACGCTGGCGGGCAACACGTGCATACCGCTCCAACGACGCGGCTATGCGCGTTATTCTGTCAGTGCCGTAGTACTTTCACTATGGAGTAGTCGAATGAAGTGGTGTTAAAATTTTTATCTCTCCATGAAGCCCAGTCAATTATTTGGAACCCACGGGATCCACACCATAACAACAGGAATTTAATTCATGATGCCTGGAAGCGAATTGAAGAGCAAATGAGTGTAAAATATTTAGTAACAGAACTTAAAAAAAAGAAAGATACTTTGATGGAAACCTTTCGAAAACTATTGCAGAAAGTTCTCGATTTTTGTACAAAGAAACTCTTCACCATCTTTTTGTTTTCGTTTTGTTTGTCCTTTTGCCATCCTGTATGTTCCTAACATAAAATAATAGGCTGCAGCAGCAACGATACGCGTCCGCTCAGTGGCGCACACAATTTATTATTTTGCACAATTAAACCAAGTCATTTAATTTTTTTACCGCCGACTAGAGGTGGGTCGTTATTTGGGTAACGTTATTTCAGAACGTTATTTTACTAGAACGAAACGTAACGTTACTAACTTTCGCAATAACTCGTTGCCAAATAACGAGAGAACTGCATCATCTGATCGGTCTGGTTGCCGCGAGCAGCCGACAGACGTCCGCGTGATTGTGCGCCTGCCCGTTATTTGGAAACGATAAGCGAATGAAGTTAAAAGTTATTACAAGTTATTAGGTATTATAGGTACCGATTGCCCGTTCTTCGTTATTTGAGAACGAATTCAATAACTTTATTTAGTTTCGCGTCGAAGTAGATGGACTGCAGAAACGACTGAAGCTTGCATTCCCGTATTGGTTATAAATATAAAAGTATAACAATTAAATAATAACAGGGGTAAATAATGATTTAAATAGAATAAAATAAAAATTCCACCAACAAAATAGAACTTATTTCGTATGACTATGAATAAATATTAAAAATAAATTTAAAATATAGGTTAAATATAAAAAGGAAACTTAAAAATAAAAAAAAAATATACATGGTTGAATTTAGCTTTTTGGTTTTGTTAGAGAACTTTCTAATAACTTCGTTTCCGAATCACGTTATTTAAGAACGTTATTTCTTGGCAACGAGAACGAGTAACACGTTATTTAAGAAGAACCGTTATTCCCACCTCTACCGCCGACACTGCCGACGTACAACCGCTGCGTGTCCACGTCTAAATCCGCGATCCTACATGCGCCGTAGAAACGGCCCGACCACATTTCAACGCGCCAACCTTGACACTCGACAGTCAACCCAGGATTGCCATTCCACGCGCCGTTGAATCCCGGCTTTAGCTTCGGATCCCGTTCCATACGCTAGCCAAAAGAGTTGCCGATAACCAGCAACTCTAGCGCCTGTTCCAAAAGATCCTACTGGGCCCAACCACGACGACGACGTGCGAACATAGCGGCGGGTAAAAAAAGGGAGGGGGAGGAGATTTTGAGAAACCTTATGTACCCTTACGTGGTGGAGGGCGGGGTCAAAAATTGTTAAAATCTTTTTAACGAAATTAATAAATGGCCCCTTTACGAAAATAATTCAGTTATAGTTTTGAATGTTACTTTATTGGTAGCTATTTACAAAATTAGAGTTATTATGAAAAATAAAGTTAATTGCACCCACGCTTAATTACTATATTTAAATTATTTTGTTAATAACTTAATATTTATTTTAATCCTGTTGCGAATTATTTAGTCATAATTAATTATGTATTGGACTTTCCAGCACTGTAACACAAACTCTTTATACTTAAAAACCATTTTTACTTTTTGTTCGGTTTACTATAAAACGTATTTTTTAACTTTTTTTAGTCTTTAATTTATTAAGCGTAAAATTGCTCCCACAAATTTGTTCCCTATTATCCCTATTATTTTTTATAGTCAACAGCCCATTTCCCATATTCCCAAACTCAGCAAATTAAATATCTTCAATTAAAATTTTTGTTACAGACCCGAACGGCGCTCTTATACGACGCAATAAATATTTTCATTACGGCATTTCGAGATATGGCAACGAAGGAAGAGCCAATATTAAGACAACTAGACTGCGGAGATTATGAAATTTCCGACCATGGAGAACGAATTTCTGAGCTCGTTAGAAAGGTAACAGTCACAAAGTAAATCTATTAGGCTTTGAACAAGAGATAAAGCAATTAACTGACACTGAGCAAAGAGGGTTTTTAAATGAAGTTTATTGTATTTACAGGACGTTAATTGATTATCTTAGAAACTTAAAATATATTATTTAACTTTTAAGCTAAATAAATCGTCTCTTCAGAATAATAGTAAGACAACTAAAAAAGGTCAGTTTTTAGTATTGTTACGGACTTTAAAAATATCTATTTAGTTAATAGAAATGTAGAAAGTTAGAATTATTATATTTAGGTTAATAATTTATTTAAAATAAATTACCTTACTTTTTCCCTTTTTCGACGGTTATTGTTATCCAGAGGGCGCTGGAGACTTCCTTTTTACACTTTTCTTGCATTCTGTAGTAAAAGAATTCTTCCAGCTAATTCTAGACTTTTCCAGACTTTTCTATTCTTTTCCACACTACTATAAAAGCGCAAAGGCCAGTTTAGTTTTGTCTTTCAAAGAGATAAGAAGTTGAAAGATAGTTAAAGGTTAAACAGTTGTCGTAATTACGTTACGTTGAATTTTTGTTACCATAGAAACCTGATTTGCAATAAAAAGGTGTAAAACCAGGATACGTGTTTTTATACGGGGTGTCACGGAACATTTGGTGTCAGAAGTGGGATCCTAAAATCCTCGCAAAAAAACAACAAGAGGATACTAATCTGGGAGATATTTTGAAATTTAAGACAGAAGCACTACCTCCATATCAGAAAGTAGCTTCAATGTCTCCGAGATATAAAGGGTACTGGGCCATATGGGACTCTTTAGAAATAAAAGATGGACTATTGCAAAGAGTCTGGGAAAGTTCTGACGGCAAAACCCATACCTATCAAACAATACTACCAACCAAAAGGATTCCAGAAGTATTGCAAGCCTTTTAAAGGTATAGGAGGTGGCCATTTTGGAGTTATGAAGACTCTTAAAAAGGTTCCAGAAAGGTTCTACTGGCTGGGAAGTCATGCCGATGTTAAATATTGGTGCAGAATATGTAAGGACTGCGCTTCCACCAAGTGACCTAAGGCACGAAGCCATGGCTAGATGAAGCAATACAATATGGGAGCACTCTTTGAAAGAATTGCCATAGAGACAGCAGGATGGACCATTTTCAGTAAGTAAATCTGGGATTCGCTATATCTTGGTAGCGATGGATTACTTCAGTAAATAGCCGGAAGTCTTCGCGATACCAAATCAAGAAGCTATCACTATTGCCGAAGTGCTATTTTAACAATGGATTTGTCTTATGGTTTTCAAGATAAATAAATACTGATCAAGGTAGAAACTTTGAATCCGATTTATTTAAGAACCTCTGTAATCTCCTGGGAATGCATTAAACCAGAACCACACCCCTTCATCCCCATCAGATGGAATGATCGGGAGATTTAACAGACCTCTTGATAACTACCTGAAAATTAAAGTAAATGGCCAACAAAGTAACTGGGACAATTGTAAACAGCCGTTTTTATTGCCATATCGCTCCGCAGTTCACGAAACGACTGGAAAGTCACCTGCAAAAGTCATTTTTGGAGCGGAGTTATGCCTTTCAGTTGACTTACTTTGGACGACCTTCTACATTTTGAAAAACCAGCAGAAGTTTGTAAGTCAACTCAGTGAACAACTAAAAAATCACGAAGGGGTTCGTAATAAGCTACAGAAAGAAAGTGGCCGTATAAGTCCCCTATGACTTGAAGGCTAATCATCAGGGATTCAGGGTCGGTGAAAAAGTTTGGTTATACAATCCAAAAGGAACCAAGGGGCGTTCACCAAAACTGCAGAAGTTATGGGAGGGACCATATGAAGTAGTGACCTGGCTTAATGATCTGGTTTACCGAATTCAGAAGAGCCCACATGCTAAGATGAAAGTTGTACATCTAGAACGGCTGTGCCGCTATCAAGATCGAGTTGATCGAAACTTGGGAGGGGGCAATGTTACGGACTTTGAAAATATCTGTTTAGTTAATAGAAATGTAGAAAGTTAGAATTATTTATTTAGTTAATAATTTATTTAAAATAAATTATTACTTTTTCCCCTTTTTCGACGGTTTGGGTTATCCTGAGGGCGCTGGAGACATCCTTTTACACTTTTCTTGCTCTTTAGTAAAAGAATTCTTTCAGCTAATTCTGGGCTTTTCCAGACTACCAAAAAAAAGCACGAAGGAATCCGCACGGGCCATTTTAAATTTTTGTCTTTCAAATAGATAAAAGTTGACAGATAGTTAAAGGTTCCAGTTTTCACATTTACGTTACGTTAAATTTTTTTGTTACCATAAAAACGTTTGTAAACCTGATTTGCAATAAAAGGGTGTAAAACCGGATACGTGTTTTTATACGGGGACACAAAAAGTATTAAAATTAGCGTAGCCGTTTCTAAATATTTTATGCCAACTGTATGACAATAAATAACACAAGTCAAAGATGAGGTTTCTTATTTTGCGTTTTATTTAGGAAGTTTTTAAAAACCCTTTTTTTCCCAAAAATTTAGCACGTCCCATTTTCAAGTCCTGTTTTTCTTTAATATAATGCGTTTTTAAAGTCATTTTTACCTGCTTTGGACCAAAGTAAACAAAAAATGGGTTATTTTTACACTATTGTACGAACCTTTAAGAGTTGCATTTTTTTTTTGCAGCTTAGTTGGTTCTGTCTCGTTTAAAGTACAGTCAAGTGTTTAAGTCGATTTTGATATAAAATGGCAGGATCGAGTCGTCGATGTTGCAAAAATCCAGCCGATAGGTTTTGTTATACAGGGTGCCACAGATTCGAGTGCATGCATGGGTATCTTGAAAACCGTAAGAGATACGAAGTCGGTTAAATTATGACAAAGTTGTATATTTGCGTAACTAACCATGTCCAGTTTAGAAAGTTGCAAAATTTCGAGTACTTTCGGAGATATTCGAAAAACCGAAATTTGCCGATTTTGTTTTTATTTTTTCTGACGTTTTTAGCCACTTCTTAAGCTCTACAAAACAGCGTTGAGAGATTTTCCGTACGACGTTTCGTTTTCGTTAAACCATCATCAACTTTATTTTTTTTAACGGAGCTGGGTTTTTATTTTATTTTTTAAACCCTTTTAAAACCCAATTTTAAAAGATGTATAACACTTAATATTTTTAACAAAATGGCACGCCCCTATAAGAAATGATGTGCGTTCCTTGTCTAATTTTCTCTTATGAAAAATATATTTATTTAACAGAAAAATATTAAGTGGTTATACAGCATTGTAATTGGGATTATAACTTTTAAAAAAATCAATTAACAATTAGTGGCGTATTTAAAAAAAAAAATTGATGATGGAGGATAATGTACAGAACATACAAGGAAAAAGTTAACGTTGTCTCTGTATTATATCTTGTGCCATATATTTTTTATTTACATAACAACCAATCCTCAGTAATGTATTTGCGACGCGTCGCCTAGATGGGCGGGCTTCATTTTGATTACATTAAAGTTTCCCCGATACATTTGGGGTCGCGCCGCGTCGCGCCGCGTTGATGGGCGGGCTTCAATTTAATTACATGTAAAGTATTACTGATGCATTTAACGCGTCGCCTCGCTTATTGGAGAGAACCTTAAGGTTATATATATTAAATATATATTAAATAAATAAATTAGATTGTAAAAATATGTCGTCTTCTCTTTTTTCTCCTTATAACAAAAAAACTGTACCTACGTGTTAAGTAATTAACTTATCATTTCCGCATTTAGGACTTTAAAATATTTCAAACCAACCTATTTTTATCCATGTTACTTTTCAAAAATTTAAATTTGTTGACTTGTGTAATTTAGTTTGGAGTTTTGCGTTTTGAATCGATTAAGCATAAAAAAAAGTCGTGGGTATTTTTTAAATGAATGTCAATATTTAAGAGGTCATTTTAAGAAGAAAACTTTATATGAACGTATGTCGTAAACGTCATAAGTATTGAGATACAGGGTGGTAAAATTTTCAAAAAAAAAATCATTTATTATAAATATCAGTAATATCACCGTAGATATTTTAATAAAATTTAGCATACATGTACTATGTAATAAGTGTCCTTTTTTAGTGTACTACATTTTTTTTATTTCCACCAGTGGCATTCGAGGAATTTGCCCCTATTTTCGCAGATATTGATGGTACGTCACTGATTTCTCTTAAAATAAAAAATATTTTTAAAATCCTTAATCATTTATAAGCAAAGGTGATTACTTGATTTTTTCAATCCGATTTCCTTAAAAATTAAAAACATTTCTCTGCATATTGCTTACCGATATTGTTATAATCATGCAGGAAAGGGTTTTTTAATTTTTTAAAAAAACCGTGCATTGGATTGAAAAAAATCAAAAGTAAATTTGCTTCTAAATGTTTGGGATTTAAAACTAGTTTTTATTTTAAGAGTAATCAGTGGTCCATTTATCTGCCAAAAACGGTAAACCTAAACCCATTGGTGGAAATAAAAAAAAATTTCACCAAAATCCTCTTGATACACAGTGTAACACAGTACATTATGCCAAATTTTATTAAAATACCAAAGTGGTATTAGTGATTATTAATAAATTTTTATTTTTGAAAAATTTTACCCCCTTATCTCAAAGTTAGGACGTTTAGGACTCTTCATGAATTTTCTCCTTAAAATAAAAAACAAAATTGTCCCCTCAAATATTGACATTCAATTAAAAAACACCCTGTGTAAAGTTTTACTGCCCTCGGTATCCACCTAACTGTCAGCCCTTTTGGATTTAGACACCTTAAGGGTTCAACTTTAAGTGGCCAAAATGGCTGACATATTATCGATGACGATTTTTTTCCCCAAAAACTTTAACCCCTTATTCTGAATTTAAGTCAACTTTATAAGAGAGCAACAAATAGCATTCTTTTTTTTTCGAGTAAATTATCAGAAAGAACGCAAAAAGAAAATCAGTATACTGGAGAAAACAGAAATTAAAAATTTTAAGTTGTCTTACTATTATTCTGGAGCGACGAAGTATACAGGATGTGTCTAATAACATGCTAACATTTAAGCAGATTATTTTTGGATCTTTTTTGAGAAAAAACTTTATATGAACATCAGCTGCGATCCAAACATATGCACAAAGTTAACTTCTTCATTACATCACACTCACAAAAAGATGTTGGGTGGGTCCTGGGGTATTTGGGGTAAAGCCCAGAGCCACTTACAGCTTTCCATTAGGCAAGCAAGCCGAAATCTATGCTATCCAAGCATGTGTTCAAGAGAATGTCAAAAAGAGGGTATCAAACCAAAACCAAAGCATTTTCTCGGAGAGTTAGGCTGCACTAAAAGCCCTGAACTTTAATCGTTTTACATCAAAAATTACGATAGAGTGCACTTTAGCACGACGTAGATCAAAAGTTAATATCTTTAGTACATATGTTTATATGCAGTTTTTTTCTTAAAATGGACCCGCGAATAACCTTCTTAAATATTAGCATGTTATTAAAAAACAGCCGGTATACAAAAGCACTTTAATTTTTTCAGCCCATAAAGAATAGCAAAAGGCTTCTACCTGGTCCAGTGACTGGACCTATATTCTTCGATGAAGATGGTCAGCGATACAACTTTGTCCTTCAAATAATAGAATGGGAAAAATCTGTAGCTGAATTTAGGGTGACCGGTATTTGGAATTCCAAAACTCCAAAACTTATTAATTATAAGCTGACGTCCGAGGAGCGTGAAAAAGAGTTGCAAAAAGAAATCCAGCAGAAAAATCTAAGAGTTGTTTCCAGGTATTCCGGTAAAAGTCAAGCTTTTTTTTAAATATAGATATGTTTCAACTTCCTATTTAAATAACGTGTGGAAAAGAGTCTCGCTTAAATTTTTAAAACCTTAGGTGTGGTAGTTTGATATAGGGGTTAGTGAGGTAAAATGATCTGTTTGAGATACAAAAATTTATTAATTGTCGATTTATTTTATATTTTTATTGCGTATTTATTTATAATTAAATATATACTAATAAATGAGGTGGCCCATTAAGAGGATAGGTTACGTCTTATCTCTTTTGTTTCAATTAAAATTATTGTTAAAGTGTTTTTACAATTCTACGTGAAATAAACACAAAATGGATATTTCACAGTTCTTTAAAATACGATGGGCAACCCTGAAAATAAGTTATTCTTATTAACAGCTTAACATCCATCTAGATTCATTACCCCGATGAATATTACTAACCATAAAGTATTCAGCCGAGCCTTCGACAGACAGAAATAGTGAAAGACGCACTGCCTGTTTATACGGGCGCACCGATTAATAGACACTGCCTAAACACCCCTATCTTAATTTATTCGGACCTTTAAGAAACAGAAACAGTCTTTAACTTTGCACAGGACTTGTTTACAGCATAAGAAACATTGCTCTAAGTATTTTTTTTTGACAACAATAGTAAAAATTTAAATGTTTCTTAGGCTAACTAAAACCAAAAATAACTAACCACAACTAACTAGAACTAACCAGAAACCTCTAGAACTAACCAAAACCAACCAAAAATAATTAATTTCTCTTCATTTTTACTTTTCAATTTTAGAACTGTAAATATTAAAAACGTTACTGCAGAAATTGTTAATTGTTAAATTCTTTAGTTTAGTTAAATTAATTTAAATTTAATTTAAACAAATTCTTTTTTTCTTTTTATTTTTGTACTCATTTTCTATTCTAAGGAGAAAATAAATTTAAAAAATTGAACATGATTTTCATTATTGCCTCCAAAAAAACCTCCAAACTTGTTCCTTATGCTTTAATAAAGTTTTGTACAAAGTTATAGACAAATCAAAAAGGGGAGCGGGGGAGGACCTATTTTTAAGAAACATTTCCAAAAAGCGATCGGATCTTTACGCTAAATGGAAGTGAATATTGTTTTGCTTAAATGCTTGAATACCTACTTAATAAATGAATTATTTTGGTTTTGGCATTGTTGTGTCTGTTGCATCAGGCAAATATTCAAGTTCCTACAAGATAATTTAAGCAATCTCGGAATTAATTTTATTAAAATAAAATCCTTACTTTTAAAATGTATTTTGCATTTATTTGAAAAAACAAATTTAACAGAAAAGTACAGTAGAACCTTGATAAGCTAAAGCTTCAGGAGAAGGTTAAAAAATTTAAGTTATTAAGTTTTTCACTTATTAAGAGTTAAAGTTGGCGAGGTTTAAAAAATTCAAATGTTGACTTAACGAGGTTTAGTTAGAGGATACGTTAGCGTATTCAATTTTTGTTTTATTTTACGTTTTCTTTATTATCTTTTAATTTTATATGTGTAGTAACAAGTTATTTTAGTGAAAAACTAAAATCCAAAGCAATAAAGTTTCAAAAGAAAACCTTTGTTTGTATACCTTCTTACGATGACTCATATTTGAAGTTTTAAATGTCACCAAGGGTACTACTTTAAGTTATCAAGGGCCAATGGTAAAATTATTTGTTTATACTCAGTTTCATTGCAAGTGATAGTAGTAAATTTTTACGGAATGACTTAAGAATCGTAGATGGGAATCTTACCACTGCTCGAAAGGCTTTTAATGAAGGCCTTTCTAGACTAATTATTACTCATATTGGAAGCAAGAATGGTTTTGTAGACGGAGGTCTTTAATTGTTGGAATCTAAAAAAACAGGAGATTATCACGAAGACATGAATTCTGATGTATTTGAAGACTGGTTTTGGCAGATGATCGACTTAATACTAGAGGGGTTCTGTTATTGTAATGGATCACGCAAGTTAGCATTCTAGAAAACTGGAATATGTCCCAAATTTAAGCTGGCTCAAAAAAGATATTGAACTCTGATTAATGCATCAAAACATTGAATTATTAAAGACAGTGTTAAGCAAGAGTTATTACAACTAGTAAAAATTGAAGTGGCGATAAATAAAGATAGTTACACAAATTTTGTCATTGATGAAATAGCGAAAAAACGAAATATGAGGTGTATTGGCTGCCACCTTATCACTGCAAACTCAACCTCATAGAACTTATATGGGCACAAGTGAAAAGTGAAGTTGGCAGAAATAATAGAACTTTTAAAATAGCGGACGTTAAAAAACTTTTTCAAAATGCCATATCTAATGTTTCCCCAGAAAACTGGCAAAGATGTGTTGAACATGAGCTACATGTAGAAAAGTAAATGTGGAATATGGATAATATAGTAGTCGATGAAACTGTTGACCCTGAAAACAAGACAGCAGTGATAGTTCCTTAAGTAATCTGTCAGATATGAAAAATTGCTAAGAGAAAGATGTAAGTAATACATTTAATAAGGCATTGAGACTAGGCATTGAGACCTATATTCCCCACACTAAAAAGAACCCCATAACTTCAAATCTCAAACCGTGGTTTTCTAAATCCTGTGACAAAGCCAGACTTTTAAAAATTCAAGCCCACAAAAAGTTTCTTCAAAACCCCAGTCCTGAAAATCGAGAGGCTAGCATCGAAGCGAGAAATCAGTATAATCAGACTATCTCAGAAGCAAAAGACCGTTTTAACAATCGAATAAAAGATAAAGTTCTCTCTTGCTCAAATGGCAGTAAAGCTTTCTGGTCCTTTGCCAAAAATATTAGTCAGAACTTGCACAAATTCTTTTCCACCTAATCTCTGAAGATGGAATTGTCTCTACCTCCAAAGGAAAAGTCGAACTATTTGCAAAACAATTTGCTGCAAATTCTACGCTTGATCCCCCTATTAATCTTCCCCTTCCAACAGTTGTCCCTGTTTCTCATAAAATGTCCGATATAATTTTTAAAGTCAAACAGATCAAGCGTATTCTTTCTTCTCTTAATACTAAAAAATCGTCTGGGCTGGATGGCATACCAGCAATCTTCCTAAAAAAATGTGCTCCCGAGCTTGCACCCATCTTAACTCGCCTCTTTCGAATCTCTTACCACACGGGCATTTTCCCGGAGAGTTGGAAAGCTGCACGTGTGCAACCTGTCCCCCAAAAAGTATCCAAAAGTCTCCCTTCCAACTATAGACCTATATCTCTTCTTTCAGTTGTTTGCAAAGTAATGGAAAAATTCATTAATTCCCAAATCTTAAAGCATCTGGAAAAACATAAGATCTTACATGATAGACAATATGGATTCCGTCACAGTAGATCCACAGCTGATCTTCTTTCCTTTGTCTCACACAACTGGAACAAGTCCCTTGAGTTTCTTGGTGAATCAATCCCAGATCGTTGCTCTTGACATATCCAAAGCTTTCGATCAGGTCTGGCATGATGGGCTTCTTAACAAACTTCCTTCTTACGGTCTTCCACCTAAGCTTTGCTCTTGGCTTTCCAGTTTCCTTTCTAATCGACGTATATCAGTTAGTGTAGATTGTCATTCCTCCAGCTTCTACCAAATTAATGCTGTGGTGCCCCAGGGCTCAGTGCTGGCACCCCGCTGTTTCTTCTACACATTAACGATCTTCTCTCTTCCACAATCAATCCCATTCATAGTTTTGCTGACGATAGTACCCTCCACACTAGTATTCAATTTCTTAAGCCACCGTGTAATCCTGATTTCAAAAACGAGCGCAGGTCAATGCAGATATCTCTTTCACAAGACCTCAAACTTATCTTGGATTGGGGCGCCAAAAATATTGTTCTTTTAATGCCTCGAAAACACATCATGTTCGCTTCGCGAAAAAGTCTGCAAATGTCACCCCTACTTTGAGCGGCCAAGTTCTAAAAGAAAAAAGGAGTCTTTTAATTTTTCGGCTTATTTTTGAGAATAACCTAAATTTGGCACAAACCCTTTTTATCCATAGCTTCGGCAGCTTCAAAAAAATTTTATTTCTCTTCCAGAGCCAAAAATATTTCTCTTCTTCCAATCTGTACACTCTGTATGAATCCCAAATCAGACCCTCTTTAGAATATTTTTTTTCTCATGTCTGAGGGAATGGCGTGTCCTACAACACTTAGCATTCTGGACTCCATTCAAAGAAGAGCCGTTCGTCTTATTAATGATCCAAAGCTCACGGAAAGGCTTCCTCTTCTTGCTCACCGTCGAGCTGTAGGGGATCTGTCGCTCTTCAAAGGGGTATTTTCACGGCTTCTGCCAAAAGGGATTTGGGACCAGTATAATTCCTTCTCTTGGCAGTTCCCAATAGAGCAACACGTAGTGCAACTTTTATGCATCCTTTTACCGTTCAGTTAGAGAGGCGCCGAACTTCCTGCTTTCTTCGTTCCTTTATCCCTAGAGTGTCAAGACTATGGAACCTGCTCCCCCGCAAAGTTTTCTTCTCCTCCCAATCTCCAAAAATGTAAGTCCCTTTGGGGGCAAACTCCCTCTCCCCAAATTGAAGACACCCACGGTACGTTAGTATTAGGCATCAGCCTTCGTGGACGGCCCCAAATAAAAAAAAGATATGGATTCTGTCCCCCAGAGCCAGACTATGGTAATCTCAACTTTTTAGTAAAGTCATTTTATTGAATTATTTTAAAATTTATTTTTAAAGAGAATATAATACTTATTTAAGAATATTTTTCATTTTGGTAACACACACACATTTAATTTATACTTAACATAGTCTGGCACTGTGGTGCATTTTCAATAAGCATTATTGTTTAATTAAACATTTTTAACTTTAGTTTGTTTTATTATTTTAATTAGTGCATTTTTAATATTTCAGTATTTTATTGTTGTACTTGTAAAATAGTTTTTTTATTGTTTTAAGTATTTTTATAAGGTTAGTTTAAAAGTATTGACGATTGCTAACAAAAAAGGGGAATTTTGTCTTATGGGCAAATAAATAAATAAAACTTGTAAATATTTTTTTTATTTTTTTAAAAACCTAGGTATTAATTGTCGAATATTAAAATATATTATAAAAATACGATTTTTTTAAAAAAAAATTACCTAACAAACACCAGCCCAAGCGTAACCCCTGTCAAGGGTTTTATAGCATTTTTTTTGGCCCCAAACCCCCTTATTTTCTGTTTTTTTCGACCAAGGGCTCCCTTTATATGAAACCGTCCGGAAGGAATACCAGCAGCATTCTTATTGTCTATTGAATCATTGTAAATTGAATTCTAAAATATTTTTACCGGTACTAATACAAGAAACATTAAAAATTTAAAAATTTTTTTACTATCCACAACGAAACAGAGTGTAGGTATAGGTTAAAGAGGTTTTGAACTTTAAGTAACGGAGGTTTTCAGCTTTGAAGGTAAGGGAACACAATTTTTTTAAGCGCAGGTCAATGCAGATATCTCTTTTACAAGACCTCAAACTTATCTTGGATTGGGGCGCCAAAATCTTGTTCAGTTTAATGCCTCGAAACACTGTCATGTTCGCTGTCCAAAATCCCAAATGCTCATCCCTACAAAGAGCGGCCAAGTTCTGCAGAACAAAAGAGTCGTTTAATCTTGTCGGCGTTACTTTTTTTAGAATAACCTCAACTGGCACAACTTTTCCTGCTGGGGGGCTTCAAATTTGGTTTTTTAGGGGGAAAAAAATTTCTCTTCTTCCCAAACTGTACACTCTGAATGTATCCAGATCAGACCCTCTTTAGAATATTGTTCTCATGTCGGGGAAAGGCGTCCCCTATAACACTTAGCATTCTGGACTCCATTCAAGAGCCGTTCGTCTTATTAATGATCCAACGCTCACAGAAAAGGGTTCCCCTTCTTGCCCACCGTCGAGGGGTTGGGGATCATACCTTCTATAGGTATTTTCCGGCTTCTGCTCAGAGGAGTTGGAGTATAATTCCTTCTCTGGAGCTCCCCCAAAAGAGCAACACGTAGCGTAACTTTTATGCATCCTTTTTTCAGTTCAGTTAAAGGGCCCCGAACTTCCCTTTCGTTCCTTCATCCCTAGAGTGTCAGGCTTATGACTCTTTCCCAGAAGTTTTCCTTCTCCCCCCAATCTCCAAAATTTAAGTCCCGTGAACAAACTCCCTCTCACCACACTGAAGACACACGGTACGTTGGGACTTAGGCATCAGCCTTCGTGGACTGTCCCAAGATAAAAAAAAAAAAAAGTTTCCAAATTTTTCATGTTATCGAGGTTGGACTTATCGAGGTTCTACTGTATATTAAAACTGTGCAGGCAATTATAAGCATATGAGAATTTGAAATAGCTAAAAGGGCTTTACCTTTGAATAAATAACAAGCAGAACTAGCTTAAATGTTTATTTTCTGCACTGAAGTTAATTTAATTTTATGGTTGCTTTCTTGCAAACTTTTCACTGCTATCTAATTAAAAGCACTTGGCTTGCTACATTTGCACAAAGATTAAAATAAACTGCTGTGTTAAAGTAATAGAAAAGTATGTGGCATGTTTCGCTGTTGAAAGTTGCTGGTATAATGAAGCAAATTATTCTTGAGGCTCTTTTTTGTCAAAACAAGTAATTACTTAAAAGCTGATTATTTTCCTTACCCAATTAAAAACTCTGTTTTGGCATTCAAATTGCCCTTCCGTGCTTGTTTTTACTTTTCTGGTAATATTATTTTAGTAGGAAGATTATTTGGCTTTAGAATATATAAAAACATATATATATATATATATATATATATATATATATATATATATATATATATATATATATATATATATATATATATATATATATATATATATATAAAAATATATATATATATATATAAAATAAAATATATATATATATATATATTTTATATATATATATATATATATATATTTTTTTTGGGGTGATTCAAAATCGATCCCAAATTAAGAGGTGATTCTACATGACAAAATAATGGTAGAGCCTATAAAGTTTTTAAAAAATGTAAAATTTTTTTTTCAAATTACAAGACAAAGTTAAATTTTTTTATTTTTTTTTTTTAACAATTCAAAATGTTTGTGTTTTTAAAGCTTCATTGAATTTTTGCCATATTAAGAAATTGACAGCTTTTTTAGTTTTAAGTGTTCAGGGATGATGCAGCTTTAAAAAATCTAATTTGAGTCGCTAAATCCTTTTTAAATATTTTATATAAAATAATAATATATATATATATATATATATATATATATATATATATATATATATATATATATATATATATATATATATATATATATATATATATATATATATATATATATATATATATATATATATATATATATATATATATATATATATATATATATATATATTATATTATAAAATAATAATAAAATTATATTATAATATTAAAATAATAATAATATATTATATTTTAAAAATAAAAATAAAAATATATTATATTATATAAAATATATAAAATAAAAATAAAAATAATATATATATTTTAAAATATATAAGAAATAAAAATAAAAATATAAAAATATTATTATATTTTATATATTTATATATATATATATATTTTAAATTTTAAATATATATATATATAAATATTTTAAATAAAAATAAAATTTTAAATATATATTTTAATATATATATATATACCTTTTTTAAAATTCAAAAAAAAATCTAAATTGTTTGTACATTGTGTAAAAATAATCTACCCTTGCGATAATATAACTAAAAGCGTTCAATACTATAGCTGTAGGGGATCTGTCTTTTTTTAGATATTTTTACAGCTTCTACTTTAAGCAGTTTGCCAGTATAGTTCCAACCCTGACAGCTTCCAAATGCATTTTTTACAGTCTAGCTTGAGAGGCTCAGAACTTTCCACTTTGTTATTTCTTTTATCCCAATAGTGTCCAGACTGTGGAATCTACTACCACCAGAAGTTTTGCCTTCTCCTCAAAATCCCCAAATATTTAGGTCATGTGTCAATAGACTTCATCTTACCACACTTTCAAATTTCCAACGGGATTTCACATGGCTTTAATAGAAAATATACCAGCATGATGTTTTGCTAAAAAAGTCTATTTATTTGGGCATTTAAAACTTTAAACAAATTAGGAATCCGATCAATGGAAAAAATTAAATAAATATCCGTAAAATATTGGTTCTCAAATATCTATTTTTGGTTCTCTCAGGAAAAATATGAAAAAAAAAAAAATAAATTGTACAGATAATAAAATATTCCAAAGTACAGTTACGATTTTACTTATTATTTACTTATTAAAATTTCCCGCGTAGATATCACGTTTTATTCGGGATAATTATTTGGTAATAGAGATGAAATATTTAACATTTATTTACAGTGACGGTGACCATATCCCTATTATCAACATTATGCTTATATTATCGTAATAATCAATTAAATAATGAAAAAACTACTCGCGTTCCCCGACAATCCCGATCAAAAGGTAACGCTTGAAAAAAAAAGGTATCGTTTACACAAAAATCCCCTGAAACTTTTTAAAACGGTTCGCGATCAGGGAGACGCCGCACAGTGTCTTTGAACAAAACATCAAAGGTTTATAGAAGCGACCTAACTCATATATTGTATATTCATTAAACTATGGTATAAAGCTTTGTTTTGATGGTTTAAAACGAATTCTTATTTTTTTTTCCAATATTTCCAAGACACGTTCAGAAATTTTTAATATTTCCATTTTCCTGGACATGTTTCCACTGGAAATATTTCCATTTACAACACTAGTCACATCCGACACGTGACGATAGTGACACACACACCTTTTTAAACAAATATGTGTGCAGATAAAAAATGCATATTTCGTGAGGGGGTGACACTTTTTGTGACACCATTGTTATATAGCCATTCATACGTCGGTTGCGGTATTTATTCTTAATTAATTTCATATTAGAGAAAAAAAACACAAATGAGTTAAACTAAATACCAAATATTTGTCTTCACTTACTAAATAACAGTTACATTTTGTAATTAAAACTTAAGGTTTTAAAGCCAAATATATTTTAAGACGCGAAAAATTCCTATTTCTGTTGCAGCGATGTATTTGCCAAAGTTTTGCGTAACGCAAATTGCAAGCTGTTGAGTATTGATTTCCATGGAGGCTTAAATAACAAATTGCGCCACTAAAGCAATTTCGTTGAAATATTTGAAACGATTTTTAAAGCAGCTATCCTTCAAGTCAGAAACTATTTCCACGTAATACTCACTGTCATAGGGTTCAACTGATTTTTAAATATCTTCTCTGAAAGAGAAGGGAAATGTTGAATATTGCGATTGATTAAATTTTATTTCCACAACTCAAGCTTTTTAATAAATGCCTTTAAATCAGAAGTCAATTCCGCTAGTGTTTTGTTTCTATCCTGATGCTGTTAATTTAGTTTACATGTTTCTGTAATACCGAATACCACTTAAGGTTAAGTAGAAATAATTTTTTTTCTAGCTGATAAATATTTCTGAAAAATTTTACACCCGTATTGTTTGTCCTTAATTAAAAGCCCGTATTTTGTATCGTAACGATAGCAAATAAAAAAATGTTCGGAAAATTTTCTCGTTCATGCGGTAGGATTTATTTTATTATAAGTGAATAAGTAAAAAAACTTTATTAACCATTTTCCACCTTTATACTTAAAAATTTAAAGTTTACAAACACATATTTCGTTACTATGTTAGTTGTTATATTTTAACACAAATCTTTTTAACCAAAGCGTCCAAATGTTGAATCCGCGTCTTCTTTAATAAAGAATAAACACGCACACATTTACCAAAATGTATAAATTGTCTATGTTTCATAAAGTACAGAGTTATTCATTTTAAAGCAAACAGGGCTTTATTTTTAAACTTCCCTGTACTTAAAAAACAATATATATATATATATATATATATATATATATATATATATATATATATATATATATATATATATATATATATATATATATATATATATATATATATATATATATATATATATATATATATATATATATATATATATATATATATATATATATATATATATATATATATATATATACATATATATATATATATATATATATATATATATATAAAATATATATATATATATATATATATATATATATTTCTAACCATTTCGTGTATTTTTTCGGTAGAATTTAATAATCTAATCAAGAAAACATTTGGTTTTATTTCCTGCGGTTCTGCTGTAATTGTCTAAAAACTGGCTGCCACAAGTCACGGGTGCTTATTTGTCAAAGTCAAGAATTTTAAAAATACGTTTATTAATTTTTGGAGTAGTCTTATAATGAGGTTTTTATCAGAAGAACGGCTTTAAATTATATTATATGCAAAAAATTTGATATATCCATTTTCAAACCCAAAGGCGGCAAATTACAATAAACGGAAAAAATTAAAACACATACGGGGTAATATGGTGCTAATGGAACCAAAACTTATAATAAAATTGTGTTATATTACTAATAATTTAAATGTTCTATATTAACCGCGTTATTTTCGAAACATGATCTATAACCCCCTTAGCCTTTCTAAGCCCCCGGATATGATTAAAGGTTCTTGGTTAATACGATTAATTTCATTTACAATTTTTTTCTCCCCATTTCTTCGTGTTTTGTTCCCATTTTGGTATAAGACGTTTTCAAACCCCCAAGAAAAGTGTAAAATTGTAATATCTGGATTTGGTGGATTTAGTGCCAAACGTAATTATATTGTATCCAAGAACGAAATTGACAAAATGGGGGGGCGCACCTTTTTGCTAAATTATTTCATACTTTCATGGGAATTCTTTAAAATGCCCTTAATATTTTTCAAAAATTGGGTATCTTTTTGTTCGGTCTTAAAATATTGGGAAATTTAAAGCCACCAACCACATGAAGAAAAGCCCCCTTGGATTTTCTTTAAAATTTCCTGGGTTTTTTGTAGTTGCGTATTTTTAAAATTCCCCCGTGATGAACTTGAAAGCCCCATTCTCAAGAATCTTTTAAAAGGGAGGTTGTTATTTGTTCCCAGATTAAAAATTTAAAAATAAAAATCCTTTTTTCTTGTTAAATGCTCCTGGAAAATGATATGGGAAATATTAAAATTTTCATTTCCTGAACCGTACATATTACTTTTTCTTGCAGGGCCATACCTTAAATTTTAACTGCTATATGACTTTGGTACAAGGGAAAATAATTTAGAATAGCTGATCCCCGGGTTTTTTTTTTCATTGTAGTCCTTTCCCAATATGTAAGATTTTGTTTCTCGAATAAGACCTTCAGTTTTTTAAAATGGGTTTTTTCCGATATATTTCGGTGGGGAAAATTTTCAACTATTTCGTTGTGTTTCCCTGGCGTTTTCTCCCCCATTTATAATAAGAGTTATAATTTGAAGCCTTTCTTCTGATGAAAACCTCATTATAAAACTACTCCAAAGTAAAAAACGTATTTTAAAATTCTTGACTTTGACAAATAAAACACCTGTGACCGGGGAGCCAGGTTTTTAAAGGGGAAACTATTTTATAGTATCATGTTTAGTTTTTTGACAATTGCAGCAAAACCGCAGAAATAAACCCAGCAACCCCCATATCACCGAATTCCCTTTTGAAAATCTTTATTCTGATATAAAAATATATGAGGTATTCCATTTAAAAAAACGTCACTGTGCTGTATCCTTTTTTTTTTTTTGTTTTTAAATGTTTTTCTAATTAGTTATTGAATTCTACGGAAAAATACACGAAATAGCTATATTTGTTTTTAAAAAAATACAAAAATTCAAAAAAAAGCCCTGTTTACTTAAAATGATAACCCTGTATATGTAGTACTTTAAAACAATCTTATTTTGCTGTAATCCACAAAGACCTCCATATTTTTTACACACCAGAAGCAAATCATGTTCAATAATTCCAAACAAATTTGGTAAATAAATTTCTGGCCTGCATTTTTTAATAAAGATATTCAAAATTTTAAGTTTCGATGATGCATTTTAATTTCACTATCTTCTTTACAAAACTTGCATAAAATGTATTTCTCAAACCGTTCCGTTCTTAAATTGTTGAACACGATGATTTAATTTAGATAATTGTGGTCAAATACCGTCATTATTACTGTGCTGGATATAAATTCCAAAACCTTCTATGTATTTAACTGTAATGAACTGACAGATTATCTGTATATTCCATCTGTTTTAAAAATAAAACCCACTGTATAGTAAAAAAACAGAAATTAAACCATTATTTTAGTAAAAGTAAGAACTGTACTGTTTGGTCTGCTTGCTTAACCAATTATATTTTTTTTTAATACCTATTTCTCCATTTTCTACCAACTTTGTAAAAAAAATTTTATAAAAACTAAGATTGAGTTACTATAAACTTTTTTTATAATTTTGTTTAAAAACTGAAGTCGCCTGTTTTATTTTATTTCCCCAAAAATATTATACGTAAATTTTTATTATACTAGATTCTGCTTCAGTACCTTTGAAAAATATATGTTTTTTATTCAAAGGTTTTAGTAAGCTGAAACCAGCTTAAACCAAAACTGAGGAGTGGAAATACATCCACATCTCTCACTGTGTAGACTGCAGTTAAAAGGCTTAGGAGTCTGGAGTACCTTAAAGATTTGGACATCGTCACGTCGTCAGTGCCAAGCAAACTGAAGACCAAGAGAGTGAAGGCTTGTACATTTCCATTTATTTTGGAAAACGTGGAATCAGCGGTCATGGAAAGGAATCTCTGTAGAGCTTCCTAAGCAACGATGAGTAATTCTACGTAGTAGTGCCTTACCAGGCCGGTACGTGGCGGTTATGGGGTAACGGTTTCCGTCATCTACCCGTGAGGCACTCCTTTCCGGAGCTCACCGCATCGGGTTGTGCAATTCCATTGAATATTCCGAAGACCTATCGCGTTTCGTCCTCTTGGACTCATCAAAAAACCCTTTAGGCACGGCTATCCAGATTTGGGCAAACGTCTTATGCATTTAAGCAATTCAAGGAAGGCAGGTCAGACCATCGCCCGACACCTGTTTGATTGTTGTTATCGTTGTCCGGATGTTGCCTGCCCTCAACAAATCCTCTCTACAAGTCGAGGTGGAGCTCGCGGATCAAATTCGAACAAAACGACGAAACCCAAGCCTTAACAGCGTCACCGGGGGTGGGGCCCCGGACCATTTAACTGGCCCGGGGAAGCCTTGAGTTCGAGGTATGAGTCCCGGATCTTGCCGGAGGCACGTTCAGGGAGGTGGTTTGGGAAATGTCGGGTACCCACAAGGTATGACCCTAAAGTGCGAACCATCATGCCAAGGACTAAAACATTTGTCCGGTGATCCCAGCTGGGTGAGTTGTTGCCCAGTTACCCGGTGGACAATGCAGGTACCACAAATCGTTATCTAACCGCTAAACGAGATCCGGCCCCCCCGGACCCCCGCGGGGAATGCAGGGGCTAACAACCAAGCGGGCGGCAGATAGACTAACAACGATGCTTGAGGGGGCCCTTTAAACCGCCCTTGGGTAGTCAATAAGATGTTAGTAAGCTGAAATAGCTGAAACCAGAACTCGAGGAGTGGAATAAATTCCTCCTCTGGTGATCTGCAGTTGAAAAAGGCTAAGGAGCGGAGAAACTTTAAAAATCAAAGGTAAACATACGGAATATGCCTCCGAAAGGAGTGCCTCAGGGTAGTGGTGACGGGAACCGGGTTACCCCATAAAGCCACGTCCCCTTTAAACCGGCATACTACGTAGAATTTCCATGTTGCTCAGGAAACTCTACAGAGTAATCTTTCCTTTCCATTGTGTGATTTTACGATTTTCTTAAAATGAAATGGAAATGTGTACAAGCCTTTCACTCTCTTGGTCCTCATTGTCAGTTTGCTTGGCAATGACGACGTGACAATGTCCTAGATCTATTTATATCCACTTTAGAAAAATGAACTTATAGAAAACTGAAAGATAATATTTTTGTAACTAGAACTATCAAAAACGTCATTATCCTAGTATATTTCACACTTCGGTGAATTTTTTTTTTAAACCCAAAAACCCCTTTGTTTTTAAATTTAAAAAAGGAATTTCCCCCCCCAATTTTTTTTTAAAAATTTTTTCGTTTTACGTCGTGTCCTTATTTATGTGCTCAAAAAAATTTCTAGTAATATTTAAAGCATTAGTGGTATTATAAGTGAAAATTATTCCTCGTCTTTATCTCGGGGAAATTTTTTTTTAAAAATGTATAAAGCGTAGTTCATAAGCTTGCGAAATGCGATTTACGAATTACGAATTCGCAAAATTTTTCCCCCGGTTTTTGGTATTTCATGGCCGACTGCGTTTTTTTGGGTTTTGCTGGAACTGTTGGCAAATGCAAGATGGAAGTATTGACGTTTAATTAATTTCCCTCTTTAAAACTTTTGTGTTTTTTTAATTTATTTTTTTTTAAAATATTGTATCTTATGTAGGTTTTTCTCTGTGTATTGTTTTAATAAACATTTGTAATGCTTTGGTCGTCAGTGAATAAAAGGTCAAGTTGAAATTTTTTTCTGGTGAAGGAAAAGGGCTATTGCATTCACTGACCTTCATAATTCATCTTATAAGGGGGTTTTTTTAAAAAAAACAACAACAAAAAAAAAAATATACTTTTTTTCCCCTAAAAACTTTTACAGGAAATAACAAAAATAAAAAAAAGAAATTACAGAAAGATCAAACTTTTTTTCCCCTTTGAGCATATACTTATAGAAACCCGCTACTAGGCGGGAAGCGGGAGCAAGAAGAATTACAGTATAACCTTTCCCCCTCGCTTCTACGTGCTCATTGGTCGGTGAGAAGGGTATATATCCCCCCGTCGTGCTGATTCGTCAGCCAGTCCTTCTCGACCAATTAGCACGTTGGACGAAAGAAAGTTATATTTTGATTCATCTTTGTCTCTTGCACTTTTTTTTGGCACTATCGGAAACGGGGGGGCTGAATCAGTAGGAATATGCGGGAAAATTTTTAAATTTTTTATTTTTTTTTACTTGAAATCACAATGCATATGTGCTATTAAAACATATGAGAAATGACAGGTTGTCATAAAAAAATTTTTTTTTTTTTTTTTTTTTTTTTTTTCTTTAATTATATATATATATATATATATATATATATATATATATATATATATATATATATATTATATATATATATATATATATATATATATATATATATATATATATATATAAGAAATATTACAGGCCCCAAGAATTGAACCGTAGTAACTTAATCTTTGAAACCCAAAATCAAACGAGTATCTATATCAATACGCATGCTCGTGGTCTTCAATTTTTTTGCGGAATTCGCAAAATTTAAATTAAAAAAGTCAATTTTCCCGCTTCTCACATTTCAAATATTACGAATCGCAAAAAAGTGACATTACCTTTTTTTGGACAACTCACATTTTTAGGTCGACCAATAAGAATCCGTAATTTTTCCCCCCCCCTGATTTTAAATATTCAAACCCCAAAAAACTTAAGAATAGAGAGTTTACAATTGACACATTTGAAATCGACCAATCAGAACAAGTTTCGCAATTCGCAAATCGCATTTCGCAACTTTGAACTACGCTTAAGCTAGAAAAAAATTCAGATAAAATGAAACCGCTTCTTTGTGGTATTATTAGTACAAATATTTTAAATCTTTTTTCGATTTGGTTTTCTCTAGCACCATAATACTAAACCAACGGGGTTTTAAATTTTTTTTTAACCGGAGCTCCCATCGCCCCGAAAGTTCCAGAATACGGCAAAGCACTTTACGGAAACGACCGATGGGAAGGCTATGCTCTGGATTTAATGTACGAAATTTGTAGTATTTTAAACTGCAGCTACACATTCGAATTAGTTCCGGATGGAAAATACGGCAATTACGATCCAGACAGGAAAGAATGGAACGGGCTGATCAGGCATTTGCTGGACAGGGTAAGTAAAATATGTAATTTTATTATAGTATGGGAGCCAAATTAGAAGCGACCTTAACCCATTTGCCCCCGGAAAAAACTTAAAAAAAAATGGTTTATTTTTTAAAAAAATTTAAATTTTATATAAACATTTAAAAATTTTAGCGCGAAGAAATTTGTTTTGTTGCGCTTTTTTTAAAATTTCCCGGGGAGTTATATTTTAAAAGGGACAACCAGTTAAAATAAAATGGTGATTTTGTTACAAAAATTTTTTTAAATTTATTTTTTTTTAAAAAAAAAAAAAAAAATTTTTTGTCCCTCTTTTTTTTTTTTTTCCCCCCCCCTTTTTAAAAAAAAAGAAAACGTTTTAAAAAAGACCAAGAAAAACCGAGGGGAAATCCAAGCCAAAGTAAATTGCACTTTTGTATTTTTTTTTTAAAATTTAATATTAATTTTTTTTATTAATTCAATTTTTAAAAAAAAAAATTTTTCAAAATAAAAGGGATTATTTTATATCGGTTTTTAATAAAAAAAAAAAAATATCACTTGTTTTTTTTAAAAAAAAATTTTCTAAAAAAACTAAAATTATAAATTTTAAAAAAAAAGTAAAAAATTCCACAAAGTGATATCCCAAAACCTTTACAAGAGAAAAATAAAGAAATTTAAAAGTTTCTTCCTATTTTGTTTTTTTTTTAATTGGTATCTAGGGATGCCACTTCTGGATCAAAAATTTCCCCAAAACCAGGAAAACATTATTTTTGTGCCACACTGTAAAAGTGGAAACATTGTCTCCTTTTAAAATAAGATATAAATGTAAAAGTGATGGTTTAATAAAAATATATTTGTTTTTATGTAGGAATATTTTTTTAATTTTTAAATTTTTAAAAATTTCCTTCCCGGGTTTTGACGGAAAAGTCAAAAAAAATGCCAAAATATAATACGTCATTTTTGTCAAAAACCCAAAAAGATATAAAAAAAATTTACATTGTACCTTTGACAGTTCAAAATTTCCAGCATAATATACGGAAGGTTTTTTTTTTAAAAATTTTTGCTATAATTTTTTTTTTTTAGGTTAAAGCTAAAAAAAAAAGTTTTCTTATGGGGGGGGTTTTTTGGAAAATTTTGAAATAGAAAATAATTTTACATTTTACCCCTTTTTTTTTTTTTTGTATATTATGAACGGTTTCGGGAAAATCGATCTTTGTCGCACATCGAGCTACCTTGTATATGCAGAATGTTTAAAAATTTTTTCAAACTTTGTACGGGAAATGTTTGACTAATTTAAACATAAAAATTTATTTAAAATGAAAAGCTTCCTAAAACCTTTTTTTTTTGAAACCAATGTTTACATTCAGAATTTTTTCAAAAAATTTACACTGGTTAAATTAAAATTTTTTTTTTTTTTGCCCTCGAGTACTCAGTATTGTAATTCTATATGCTTCTTAAAAAAAAAATTTTAAAAATTTTCCCCATCATAAAAAAAACCCCATAAAAAAAAAACCCTACATTTAAAATATATTTTTAACAAATAATTTAAAAATGTAAAGGGTTTAAAAATTTGGGATATTTTTTTAAAAATTTTAAAAAAAAAATATATTTTCCCTTTTTTATTTGTAAGTCATGTCCGACCAAGACCTTTTTTGGGCTTGCAAGAAAGACCAAGCCCAGATTGCAAGCCCAAGACCAAGACTACCCCGGGCTTGGTCTTGGTCCTTTCTATCACTAATCGTATTTCATTTCTATTTACTTGTAAAAGCCATTTTTTAGTTCTTTTTTTAAAAAATTTTTGAAAACATCATTTTTAAAAGGTTTTTGGTAGAAAATTTAAAAAAAATTTTGGAGCTAATGAATGTTAGATTTGTGCCCAATTTTTTCTGCTAATCGAAACACAATACAATCTTTTTTACCTAGTGTTTATTTCATAAAAACCCCTTTAGTATAATTTTTGCTTATCACTAACATTAAAATATTAAAAAAAAAAAGTTGTCGATATCAAATACCGCCAAAAATAATTGATCACTAAAAATTTTTTTTGGTTTCTATTAAAAAAAATTTAAAAAGGGATCCATTTTGTGCTATTTTAGTTTATTTAAATAAAACCCTTACACTGCCCCAACCAGAAATCCATAATTGAATTGTGATTAAACCAATGCTAAGTATATATTTTAAGTTGTTGGGGTTTGAGATAAATTTTGGTTTTAAAACCAAGTAATAAGATATCTGGTTTTTAAAAGTTTATGGTTTATTTGTTTATCTCATCGAAGGTGTTGGTCCACTAAGTATTTAATACTGTCAGTTTTCGAAATATATATGTTCTCTCCTACTTTAAAAAAAGCGAAATTCCTAAATTTTCAATATATGATGCAAAAGGCACAAATTTATTTTTTGCTTGATTCAGTGTAGGTTTGTTGCATTGAAACCACTTAAAAATATCACTTAAGTCACCCCTGCCTTTTTTTTGGGCATCAACCAGGAGTCCCCCGAGAAAGATGGCCATGTCATCACAAAACTGATAACTGTCCCCAGCAAATTTGTTTTTAAAAGATTGTTTAGGTATATTGTAAAGAGAAGTGGACCAAGAACTGTCCCCTGCGGTATTGTATCGTTAATGAGTTACTTAAAAAATGATTAAGGCGATGACTGAAAAAAAATTTTATACATCCTGTATAATTTTAATTCTTATATTTTTATTCTACATAAGAACGCATATCCCTAAAGTTTTTGGAAAATTTCCGTTTTAATTTATTTATCGTAGATAGCGTTGGATCAAGTTGCCATTGGAAACAAAAGTTTATACACAACTCAAAGTACGTATTTATGTAAATAATACGATTTGTTAAGATGTAGTATAAGCTTGATATTCGTCAAAGTATCTATCATTAAGTTGGACAGGTATAGTCTGTCTCAAAGTATACCGTGTTAGCTCTTGCCTTCATTTATGGATTATACCTGCCGACAGCAATACAACTGCGGATCGGTAGGTATTAAAGGACAGAACATTAGGGGCGGGCTTTAATAATATAAAGATTTATAAATTTTTTGTTTATTTAGATAAGTATAATTTAAATTACATTAAGAAATTAAATATATGCAAAGTTTTAATAAATTTAAACTGCATTATTTATACATAATTACTTTTTAATCAAAATCTAAATCTAATTCTGTTTCACTATGAGTCATCATTGAGATTAATTACAATAGGATTTATATTGTTTTTTGGTAGAAATGTAAGAGTCCTCAATTTTTTTTAAAGTGCTGTATTGAATTTTTCCCGCTTTTTAAATGGTATGTTAGTAAATTTCATTTTTTTTTCAAATTTATAACACTGGAACTTAAATAGGGGTGACATTTTCTGCTTTGATCTTTGATTTTACTTGGTTCCACAAATGCTCTATGGGGTTAAACATACAGGTACGGAGGGAAAGGGAAGACAGATGAACCTGTTCAGCCCAAAATTTTCACATACAAATTTTTTTTTGCATATGGGGTTTAGGACTTCCAAAAAATGCGTTTTTTTTTTAACTGAATTCAAAATAGATATCATTTTCTAACAAAATTCCATTTCAGGAATATTTTTAAAGATAATATTGAAACCAGTTTTAAAAGTTCTCATTTGCCTCCTCATGATAATCGCAGAATCCTTAATATTCTTGCCTTCTTCGGAATCGGTTCGCCCTTCACTGTCCACTGTCTTGATGGTTGTTTTGTCTCCGGTGTAGTGGTGGTTTCAAGTTTTATCGAAAAACACTCTTTTAAGATGGTCATGCGAATGACTGTTTACTCTGGAGTAAGCAATAGCAGCGCCCATCGAGCAGATATTTTTCTTATTTCTAAAACTTAAACTCAAATATGGTGACTTCGTTCTTTCGATATTATCACAGCCTCAGCTTTCTTATCCAACTTCAGCCGGCGATTATTAAAAGCAAATTTATGAACTTTTTAGGTACATAACTTCTTTAGAAGTTGCCGTATTTGGTTTGCCGGAACGCGAGGCATCTTCAGTGCTCATGCGACCACGTTTAAAGCCTGCAACTCAAGTTTTAACGGTGAAAATAAAGGCGCTAACCCACATAAAGTAGCATCTCTGCTTAATTTCCGTAGGAGGTAAAACCTAAATATTTTATAACAGCACTTTCCATGCTTGACACAAAGTAAAACTTTATAACCTTAAACAACTATAAACATAAATCGCTTGACGTGCTCTCTTCAAACTTTGAAGATAAACTAGCAAAGCATGAGGCTATTTAAATATGCGGTTATATGACGGCAAGTCGCGCCCTCTCTGGGTTCGGCCAAAATTTTTTTATCCCATTCTCGTTTTAGCACTGTCATGTACAATAAGAAAATAAGAATTTATAATATACAGGAAGTACCAAAAATGTTTTTTTTTTTTTTAATTTTAATCAAAGCCTAGACCATAATTTTTTAGGCCACCTGCTTGAGATACTTTTATATACATATTATATTTCATTAAAAACAGTTTTTAGCCGGTTGGCAGCTGATCGTGTCTACTTTAGATCTTAGACTATTACCGCTTGATTTTGATGTTAGTATAACTAGAAAGCGAAATGTACAGGTTATTTTCGTTCTCATAATGCAGTATCGTAAAAACCATAAACTTAAATAACTTAAAAATAAAATGGTTATTACCAACGTTTGTTTGTACTATTTACCAATTTCTAATTTAAAAGAGTTTTATTTTTTATCATTATAGAATAGAATAGTTCACTCATAAAAAAGCAAAGTTGTATTTATACCGAAATGGATTGATTATACAGATTGGCCAAACTTGATCTCGGGATAAGATTTTTCTTAAAAAAAAAAGAATATCTGAGTGGGAAATAAATAAAGCAAAGCATATTGCCTCATTTCTCCATTTATTTATTTATTATGAAAGTCAAATATTATCCCCTATTTTTATTTTAATTGATTTGAAGGGGCAACTTTTAATTGTCTGTATCACAGGATTTTGTTGCTAATTTGTTGCTATAAATAAGCAATATGAAAATATTAAAAAAAACAATATTATTTTTTTTTTGAAAACATGCTACTTGAATTTCATTTTTCATCACGTTATCGACGGCAGTGATTTTGCTGTGCAGGCAAGCACTTAATTGCTTTTTAAATACCCAGCAACAAAATAGTTTCTGATGTTTTTCCCCTTACATTACCTTCAATTTCTTTTTTTTACAACGTTATCGACGGCAGCAATTTTGTTTCTGTGCAGACAAGCACCTAATTGCTCCTATAGTCCCAAACAACAAAATATTTTTGGGTGATTCCCCAAATTTTTTTTTTTCCTTACAAGCTACCTTGAATTTCTTTTTTTCCCCCCGACTATCGACGGCGATGATTTTTTTTTCTGTGCAAAAAAACACTCAATTCTTCTATAGTCCCAAAACACAAAATAGTTTTTGATAATTTTTTCATAAAAAAGCAAAGAAAATATTAAAAAAAAATATTTTTTTTTTTTTAAAAATTACTTGAATTTTTTTTTTTATCACGTTATCGACGGATGTTTTTTTTTCTGTGCAGGCAAGCTTTTAATTCTTTTATATTCCCCCCGCAACAAAAAGTTTCTGATGTTTCCCCTTTGGGCCCCCCTTTTTTTTTTTCACAACGTTATGGGGAAACCCGCAATTTTGTTGTTTTGCAGACAACCCCCAATTCCCCCCCATAGTACCAGCAAAAAAAAAATTTCCCCATGATTCCCGATTTTTTTTTTTTTTTTTCCGTTTCAGCATGTAACGGAAAAAAAAAAAAAAAATAAAACAAAGCAGGGGATCGTTACAAACTATGTTGTTGCTGGTACTATAAAAGCAATTGAGTGCTTGCCTGCACAGAAACAATATCACTGCCGTCGATAACGTGTTGAAAAATTAAATTCAAGGTAGCAAGTTTAAAAAAAACTAATTTTTGTTTCTAATATTTTAATATTGCTTTTTTATAGCAATACAATCCTGTGATACAGTCGAGGTAAACGGTTTTTTTAAAAAATTTCCGCTACCCTTATATCAATATAGCAGTAATTTTGATTTTTCGAAATCGGCTTAAGCAACAAAATCCTTATTTCAGCAACTAGTCAGCTACAAATTTCAGTGATTTTTTTATCGAGTTTTGCTAATTTACTTCTGCTAGGTAGGTAGGTTTAAAGTGGTGAACTTTTTTTTCCCCCCTGCGACCGCTCGGTCTATTGTATTTACACCTTTTTTTTTTCTCCCAAAGAATCGGATTTTCTAATGAATCCGATACCAGATTGAAAAAATAGTTCATACATCTCCTCTTACCGTGTCGCTACCGGACACAAGCACAATGTGTTCTGGTGTCCCTGTCTCCTGGAGAGTTGGACGAGCAGACGATTAGATCCGTCATGCCCCCCCCCCGGCTAGTGACGCTACAAGGTCCTTTTGCAGAAACCAGATTTTCTGAGGTCGTATCTCCCCAAACCCCCTTTAAAAAGGTTTTTTCCGCTTTTTTAAAAGCCGGGGAAAACCCCTTTTATTTTTAAAGGCGGTTTTTGTCCGCCTTCTTTTTGGGGTTCAGGGATCCCCCCCATGCACCTGTTTTTTTCGGGATAATTCCCTTTCCCCCCTGAAAAAAGGCGCCGGTGATTGGGGGGCCCTTCCAAACGGATTAAAGTTTTGGTCGGCGCACCTTTGTCTGCTTGTGATTTTTAGTGGCACCTCTGAAACGGATTTATCCGTTTCGGTCGGGGACCTTTGTCATTTTTTTTTCCACGAAAGCGGTTTTTTCCGCTTTCTGTTTAAAACTGGGGAAAAAAAGTCCACCACGGCAGAGCCCTGCATTACCGCAGTAAGGCTAGATACTCTGAGAAGTCGCCCTGTATCTCATAGGCACCGTTGGAGACACCTGATTAAGGCACAGGATGTCATTTGCTCATCAGCACGGTATGCTAACACCTTGAGTTAAGCCTTGTGTTCTGGAACTACTATTTATTTTGAAGCTGCAAGTACGGGTGCGTTTACACGAAGCGAACCAAACAATATAAAACACTTTGATTCACACCCAAAAACCTACTAGCCATCCGCTCACCTTGAAACATCTTCGCGCAAAAAGTTTCGGGATAGTCGCTAGAAATCCAAAACGCGGCAAAAAAATGGCATACCAGCAATCGTCTTAAAAAAATGTGCCCCGAGTTGACCCAACAACTCGCCCTTTTGAATCTCTTACGACACGGGCTTTTTTCCCGGGAGTTGGGCTGCGTGTGCAACCTTCCCCAAAAAAGGTCCAAAAGTCCCCCTTCTAACATAGACCTATATCTCTTCTTTCAGTTTTTTTCAAGGTAATGGAAAAATTCATTAATACCCAAATCTTAAAGTATCTGGAAAAAATAAGATCTTACATCATAGACAATATGGATTCCGTCACAGTAGATCCACAGCTGATCTTCTTTCTTTTGTCTCAACAACTGGAACAAGTCCCTTAGTTTTTGGTGAATCCCAGATCGTTGCTCTTGACATATCCAAAGCTTTCATCAGGTCTGGCATATGAATTTTAACAAACTTTCTTCTTACGGTCTTCCATCTAAGCTCTGCTCTTGGTTTCCAGTTTCCTTTCTAATCGACGTATATCAGTTAGTGTAGATGGTCTTCCCCTCCAGCTTCTCCAAATTAATGTGGGGTGCCCCAGGGCTCACTGCTGGCACCCACGCTGTTTTTCATATTAACGATCTTCTCTTCCACAATCAATCCCATTCATTTTTTTGCTGACGATAGCCCCCTCCACTCTATTTCAATTTTTAAGCCACCGTGTAATTCTGATTTTGAAAACAAGCGGGTCAATGCAGATATTTTTTTCACAAGACCTCAAACTTATTTGGTTTGGGGGCCCCCAAAAATCGTGTTCAGTTTAATCCCAAAAAACATCATGCGCTGTCGCGAAAACGGAATGCTCATCCCTTACATATGAGCGGTCAAGTTCTGCAGAACAAAGAGTCGTTTAATCTAGTCGGGTTTTTTTTTGAGAATAACCTCAACTGGCACAAACACATTTCATCCATATTTTCGGCGTTTAAAAAAAGATTGGATTCCTCTTTAGCCAGAAAATATTTCTCTTCTTCCAATCTGTACCTTTTTGTATCCCAAATCAGACCCTTTTGGAATATTGTTCTCATGTTGAATTGCGTCCCCACAACACTTAGCCTTCTGGACTCCATTCCAAAAAAAGCTGTTCGTCTTATTAATGATCCAACGCTCACAGAAAGGCCCCTTCTTGCCCATCGTCGAGCTGTAGGGGGGCTGTCGCTCTTCTAAAGGTATTTTCACGGCTTCTGCTCAGAAATTGGCCGTATTATTCTTTTTTTGGCCCCCCAACGGGGCAAAAAGGGGGCAACTTTTATGCCCCTTTTACAGTTGGTTAAGGGGGCCCAAATTCCCCCCTTTCTTCGTTCCTTTTTCCCCAATTAAAACTATGGAACATGCTCCCCCCAAATTTTTCCCCTTTTCCCCCCAATCCCCAAAATTTAAGTCCCGGGGAACAAACTCTCTCCCCATGAAGACCCCACGGAAATTAGTACTTGGCATCACCTTTTGGGGACTGTCCCAAGATAAAAACCGAGCAAATTTCCCAAAAAAGTATAATTTTCGCGCAGTGGAAAGCCAGCTTTAGAATCTATAAATGATGTAATGCGTTAATAATGCATAACATTTACATTGTGCTCATTTAAAAACAATATTTTGTTTTGTTTATTCTGCAAAATTGTTTTTGTCGACTTTATCAATATATAATATTTTGTATTGTTTTAAACCAATAAGGTTTTATTTATTTATAATTAATTGTAATTATAAATATTCCGATAGTTAGGGTGCCAGTGAAATCCGTTTTTATAATAATAAACTTTATAGATTAGCTTTAAACACCAAAATATGTACTCCTTTTTTATTATTTTTATTTTTTTTTTTTGAAAATATTTTTTATTGAAAATATTTAATAAAAACGTAAATATTAGTAAATCTTATAAAAAAATAGGTATTTTAAAATTAAATCTTTTATTTTGGGTGTAACCAGTTTTAAGAATGTGGAATTTTTGAAAAGTTTTTGCAGTTTTAAGGTTAGGTCAAAGTGGAGCATCATAACTCAAAATCTGGGGGTTTTGACAAAAAATGACTACGGACTTGTGATTAAGATTCCAAAAAAACTTCCTAAACAAAATTTGTGATGGTCGAGCTGGTGGGGCGCGTACCACCCCTGGGCTTGGGGGTTGATTCCCACATTCCCCCCTTTTTAAAAAAGTACCTTACAGAAGGCAAGGGCAAATCACTGTGTAGTATTTTGCCAAAACCCCTGTCACATGCGCTTCGAAGGGACGTCAAGCCGGTGGTCCCGCATATCTGTGTAAAAGCTGTACGTAACACAGATATGTGCGAGAGGGTGCCTACGCTCCGAAAAGAGTATGGTATAGTAAAAAGAAGAAAAAAAATTAAATGAAACTGGCAATGAGCCCAATAAGTAAAAAATTGCCAGTTTTACAAACAATTGTGTTAGTTTTACCAAATTGGGATGTTAGTTTATATAAACTAAATATTTTTAAGCTTGGGCAACTTTTGCACTCAGCGCCCCGATTTTATTGTAGAATCGGGAGCTAGTGCAAAAAACTATTTTAACGGTTTACGCTATTTTTTTCTTTTATTTATACAGGGTGTTTCAAAAAAAAACCCCCGCTCGGGGGGAATTTTTTTAAAAATAATAAAAAAGTCCTATGATGGGTCCGGGGAAATGGTTTTTCCGAAATACAGGGAGTTAAATTTAATTTTTTTCAATTTTTTCAAATGACCTAAATACCACTCAACCGATTTTAATGAAACTTGAACTTGAAAGTGTATTAATAAAGTGCAAATTTTAAAAAAAATCTGCTTACAGCTGCGCCAGTGGCGTGCATACGGGGTAACTGAAAAAATGTATTTAGAGAAAGAATATGTGCGCCACTGTTTTTTCCCAATTTTGATGAACCAGATAAAAATCTTATTACAAAGCCAAAAGTTACCTCTGGTTTTTTTTTCGTTTGGGGTTTCCCTTAGCAGATAGGGTTTTTTTTTAAAAAAATGTGCAAAGTACCCATTCATCGGCGTAATGAAAAAGTAATCGTAGAAACACCATGAATTAAAAAATTTGTTTTTGTACAATACACAATTGACTTAGTATCAATTATTGACGCAGTATAAATTTTTATCAATATTTGGGCTGGTGTTTTTTGAAATCCATAATTGGTCCAGTTGTTCTACCGAATCGTCTTGAACAGGAATCATATTTAAAATTTTTTTTAAAAAAGATTTGCCAAAAAACCCCTTTTTTTGGAAAAATTAAAAGCGGTTCCAACATTTTAGCTGACAATAGGTCACCGATGGATTTTTGTGGAGTCCGTGCCTGGCCACCGGGGTTCCCGGACCTGAATCCACTATATTTTTATTTGTGGGGCATTTAAAAAAAATAGTTTATAAAACACCAGTAAATACGAGAAGAATTATTGGAAAAAAATAGAAAAGCATTTGTCATCATTAGAGAAGATCACAATATTTAAAAGTAAAAAGATCTTTGGGGAAGGTTAAATTTTTTAAAACGCTAAGGGGGGTACTTTCACCATTTTCTTTAGCTTTAAGTCAATTGTGTATTGTACAAAAACAATAGTTTTGAATAATCATGGTGTTTGTACGATTTTTTTTTTCATTACGCCGACGAATGGGTACTTTGCACATTTTTATAAAATTAACCATATCTGCTGGGAAACCCCCTAAACGAAAAACATCAAGAGGTAACTTTTGTGGTTATGAATAAGCTTCATAACTGGTGCATTAAAATTGGCAAAAGCGTGGGCACATATTTTTTTTTAAATACTTTTTTACAGTTCCCCTCCCCCGCCACTCCGCAGCTGTAAGCAGTTTTTTCTTAAAACTATGCACTTTATTAATACACTTTCAATTCTAAGTTTATTAAAATCGGTTGAGGGTATTTAGGTCATTTGAAAAAAATTAAAAAAAAAATTTAAATTTTTAATTTTCCCGTATTTGAAACCATGCTTTCCGGGGCCATGTGCATAGGATTTTTTTTTTATTTTTTAGTAAAAATTACCCCCCAGGTTTCCCTTTTTTTTGAAACACTTTTATAAACTCAAGTAAATCAGCTTAAATTTGATTTTCCTACAGTGATTATGTAGCATTTTTAATTATTTGTTTGTTTTTTTTTTTAGAAAACAATAACTAAAGAGTAGGTTTTTATAAGGTGTATAATATTTTATTCTTCTAATCTATTCCTATCTTTCTATCTATACCTAATATTTAGACAAAAAGGAAGATTTTAAAGCTTGTATTTCTCCATTTCTGCTTACATTTCTCGTTGGCAAAAACACAAATTATAATTAATCCCAAAAAAGCACACAACGATGTTCACCTAATTTGTATATTAACTAACAGTTTCAGCTTTAAAAATATTAAAGTTAATTTTTTTAGTCTATTAGAGTAGTTATTAAAAATCTAGATACCAAATAAATTTTGATATAGATATTTCCCCACGAGCGTACGGAAAAATCCCTTTTTTGCGTTTGAGGGGCGCAAGGGTTTCCTTTGCACGGCGTGCGGAAAAGTGAACTTTTCTGCACGCCGTGCGAAATAAAACACTTAAAATCTTACAGGTAAGCAAGATTTATATGTATTTTTTGTAAATGTAGGTATTTCATGCAATATACCCGGGCCCTTGCAAGTTTTAGTTTATGCTCTTTTTTGTTTGTTACTTCGTAATTTTCAATATTTCAACTAAAACAAAAAAAAAAAATTTTTAATTACCGTGAATAATAATAATAAATGATTATGACAAGTCAAGCAACAATATTTAAACCCTTTGGGGATGTCAGATTTTTTCTTCGTTTCCATATGAACAAGCAATTGCACAAATGAATTTCAATACAAACAAGCATTTTTTAAAGAAAGCGTCATAGTATTTTTTTTTTTAAATTTAAAAAAAAACCGACAAAAAAAAAATTATTTAAAATGAGTAGTTCCATGAGGGTACCCGATTCTATCCTGGATCAGGGAAATACAGTAAGTTTGAATTTTTTACCAGCAAAATCTCGTGAAAAAAAAAGAAAATCAATATATCTTCGAAAACTGGTGCTCCAGCAAGGGGACAAAAAATATTAAGAAAAGTGTTCTTGGCCTATTTTACGGTTGCAAAAAAAAATATAAATCTAATACTTTATGGAGTATATACTCTACGTTAAAATGTGTCCCCAAAGTGAAAGGAACCTTGATTTAAGTTCATATTTCAAGCTAACATCACTACTTAAACACCAAAACGGGGGTACCGCCCAAAAAAAACAAAAAATTTTTGCAAAGAAAGAAGTTTCAAGATTCATGAAAGAAGCACCCGATAATATTTACCTTTAATAAAAAAATTGCTACAATTTTGGATTAGCCGGTGTGAGAGAGATGAACTTACAAAAATAATGATTGATGACATCTGGATAATGAAAATTTGATAGTGGTAAAAATTCTGACAGTAAAAAAAACCGTTCAGAATCTTTGTAGTGCCCGATGAAACAAATAACGGACTTTATCTGCAATTGTACCGTAAATATGCAAATTTACGAAAACCACATACCCACACAGACATTTTTGTCCAGTATAAACAAGGGCATGCAGTACGCAATGTGTGGAATAAATTCAATAGGTAAAATCCTTCAGAAATTGCTACATACCTAAAATTAAAAAATCAGAAAGTACAGTGGACATAGTTTTCGTCGATCCTCTGCTCTATATTAGCTGATTCTGGAAAAGGAATTACAATGTCAAGCGACTTGGGGGCTGGAAATCAACGGCTGTAGCTAAGGCTACATTGATGAATCCACAAATCAGAAAAGGATATGTCGAATAAAATATTGACCATGAACAACCCCCCTCTGAGCTAAGTCAACCTTCATCAACCATACAATAAGCCTTCCAGCCACCCGCTAAATAAATTACAGGTTCTGCAATTAATTTACAATATGCTAATAACTGTTCTTTTGTTGTAAATGTTATCAACAAATAATTCCTTTATAAATATGTTGTAGTATTTTTTTCAGATTAAACATAATTTAAAAAATAATCATTGCTTTAATATTGGTATTATCTGACGCTCGTAGGAACAATTTTGTTCCAAATCTGCGCAAAGTGATTTTTCCGCACTTGACTGCTTGCCCGAACGACGCGAAGCAGAGTTCGGGCAACAGGCAATCGCGTGGGGAAAAATACCCTTTTGCCCCTGATAGGAAAATAACTATTTTTATTGTTAGTATATTTTAATGTCACTGTAATGTAAACGGTCGCGTCTATTGGTTGGCTTCTAGATGGATGACGTCACATGACGTAAAAATGACGGCTTCTACAAGATTAATTTTAGCAGGCTATATAGTTAATTATCACTTTGAGATGATAAATTTAAAAAATAATTGCATAGAATGAGTTAAGTTGACAAGAATTGGGTTAGAATAAATTTTGATATATTCATTTTTTGAATCGCTTATTAAAAATTCCGAGTGTGTTGTTTTAAGATAATTGTAGATTTAAGTTAATCTAATATCTTTAACAAAATCAAAAAATAATTTTAATGATATTCAAATTTGTAGAAATTATTTATCCTTATATTAATGCGATAATTTCACCATTTTCTTTTTTTCTGTGCGGCAAGCGATTATGTAACCTTTACTCTGTGCAACCAGTGATCGCTCTTTTAAAGAAATTTTATACAGGCTTATCCGAAAAGACTGAATGGGATTTTTAAAAATATGTAAAATAGCGATTTTGTGTATTTTTTTACGTAGAATAATTTAACAAAAATTGAACTAAAACAACAATTATATAAAAACACCTACATCTTGGCTTTGCATTGTCTTTCTTTGTTGATTGGTACAGAACGTTTCGGTTGTTGATGTATCTCCAACCGTTTTAAATGATAACTAAAAACTAGTGATGGGATAATTCCAATTAAAAATAATCGATAATCCGATTATTGAAATAATCGCTATCATGCGATTATTCAGATTTAATTTGAATTACAAAAAATAACCTGATTCCACATAATTGATTAGGCGTCGCGAAAAAAAATAATAACATGTAATATCGAATAAGATTTAATATTTTAATAGTAAAGTATATATATATATATATATATATATATATATATATATATATATATATATATATATATATATATATACAGGTGTTAAGTCTATGAAGTGGGACCCCCGTTTAGTTGCTTTAAATATTGAAATTGGAAAAAATGTTTTTATACAAAAATATTTTGGTTTTTGCTGCTCTATATTTTGAAACAACGTTATGTATACAGGGTGTATCAAAAAGTCCGTACAAGAACAAAGTTTATTTTTTTAAATGACTCCTCATATTTTTGTTACATTTTTGTTTTCTGCGTAAAATTCTAGATATTTTTATTCAGCATATCATATCCGTATTTCAACTGTTTAGAATATTCGCATTTTACAAATTTGGGAAAAATCCGCTCTTTTTTTAATTTGTTTAACGTTTCTATGGTTTCAGCGGTTTTTGGGAGTTGCATAGTAAATATATGCATAGAGATTAATAAAATGTCATATTGACAGTTTCATTAATCTAAAAAAAAATTGTTTAATCGTTTTTTCTTGTTTAAGGTTTTACCTATTTCTACTCATCATTTGATATCTAATTACCTATTAATTATTACTATGGGTTGTTTTGTAACTCACAAAACCATAGAAACGTGAAACAACATTGAGAGATGAGCGGATTTTTCTTTTCTAAATTCGTATTTAAATGAGAATAATCTCGTAAACAATTGAATATAGGGATATGATATGTTAGTTAAAAAATACCCTAGGGGAACAAAAAATTTGAAGTCATTTAAAAAAATTAACTTTGTCCTTGTACGGTCTTTATTAATTACCCCTGTATACATAACTTTAGTCGCAAAATATGAGCAGCAAAAACCATATTATTTTTGTATTAAACATTTTTTCCAATTTGAATATTTAAAGAAATAAATGGGGGTCCCACTTCACAGACTTACCCTGTATATATATATATATATATATATATATATATATATATATATATATATATATATATATATATATATATATATATATATATATATATATATATATATATATATATATATTTTGTAAATAAAGGAAAACAATTATAAAAGGTAATTTTTACTTACTGGGCCCAGGCCGATTTTATTAAAATTTTGTATACAGGGGTTTTTGGGGCGCTTATCACGAATCTGAAGTCATATTTTGTCGGACTTTGTTAGTTTTTGAGTTATAACGCCCCACTCGAACCTAAACTCACATCTGCACAAACTCCTAAAATTCCTCCTTCTTAAAACTGATTACATCCAAAATGGAAGATTTTATGGTAATATACTTATAATTTTATACGATAAATTTAATTCTACCTTAATTTAACAATTATTTTTAATAAAAAAAGCACAACAAGCGCTTCCCAAAAAAAAAATATTTTTACTTTTATAAATGTCAACAAAATTGTCTAGGTATTTTAGACAATTTTATGTTGGTACACCAGGGACCCACATAACAATTGAATGCGCTTAATTTTTGAATTTAAACCGCGAAAAATAAAAATAGTTCAAATTTATAAAGTAGGCCATTCAATTGTTTCCCAAGTCCCTGGCGTACCAACATAAAACAGTCTAAAATATTTATAAAAGTTAAAAGAATATTTTTGGGAAGTGCTTGTTGTGCTTTTTTTATTAAAAATATTTGTTAAATGAAGGTAAAATTAAATTTATCTTATAAAATAATAAGTGTATTTCGATAAAATCTTCCATTTTGGGTGTAATCAGTTTTAAGAAGGAGGAATTTTAGGATAGTTTTACTAGTTAGGTTTGAGTGGGACGTTATAACTTAAAAACTAGCAGAGTACGAAAAAATTTGACTTCAGATTCGTGATCAGCGCCCGAAAAATCCCCGGTATACAAAATTTCAATAAAATCGGCCGTGGGCCCGGTAGGTAAAAAATTACCATAAAAAATTATGGCAAATGGAAAATTTACTTACTAAAATAATAATAATAATAATATATATTATACAGTGTTAAAAAAGTCCAGGATCCCCGTTGACGAATTATTAAGGGGATCCCGGACTTTTTTGACAAACTGTATATAATATTTAGTGTTTGTGTTTAGTTACATCGGAATCGAGTTACATATTCGTTCAGAAAACAAGAATTTAAAATTCAAACGATTTAAAAAAATAAAATATTTATATAATTCGAATTAATAAATCCGATTATTGAAATCATTCATAATTCAATAATTCGATTCTTAAAATAATCCGATTATGCCCATCACTACTAAAAACTACTCTAAAACAACTACTTATATACCATTCGTTGTTCACCGAAGCTTGACCAGTTTTTCAGGGTTTAACAACGGCAACCAGATATTCGGGATGTCAATACTAGGCATGTTAAATACATTTTGGTTGTTTAAATTAGTGCAGCTTTTTTAAATTTTCTTGTTTTTAGTGGGTTTCTTTATAAATAATTATTATTGCTTGAGACCATAGTATGCGGTATTTTTTGACCTTACATGTTCAGCAACCCTGACCTCGACGTTTCACCTTGTTAAGTATGTTTTTTTTTTTGGTGTTCTTTAACTTTAATTTCTAGGGACCTTTTTGTTTTTCCTATATATAATTTACCAGATTGACGGGGAACAGTACAGACGACGTACAGAAACGCACAAGCCCAGTCAAATAACACACCGTGGTTTATTTGACTGGGCTAGCGCCTGACCGTACAATAAATGATTTCTTGCTGGGTTGGAGCCAATGAGCTAACATCATAGATAGAGAAAGCATTTCATTCATAAACGCAATCGAAAGCTGCGCCCAACATGGTTTGTGTTTATTATTGGCGATAGAATGGTACAAGCATAGTTTATACTTACTTGTGAAATAATAATCCAGGAATCAAATCCGTCACTTTACACACTTGGCACTGCCTTACCATTTTAATTTATTAAAAGCTACTTACACAAAACTGAAATTTATACAGTTGTCACAAAATTACCCAAACAACAAAAAACATTTAGACTAAAACGCCATATTGAATGTTTCATCTGTCGAGCGAAGCTCAAGTGGCGGAAGTCCTTCACAAAATCCGGTGTTGTCACGTTGTCGCGCTTTATTAGTACTGTCCAAAAGAAAATTGTACTTGACATCATTACTTTTCTGTTTATACTTTATAGTAATAAATATAACAAATATTATTCACAGTTTAAAATACAATAGTAGAGCTTATTTTGATGTAATTTTAGGAATAAATTAAGTAAAATTTAATCATAATATACCTTAAAAAAATGAAACAGAAAGATACTTGGCAGCCACGCTTTACGACAAAATAGTATCTGTAGTAACCATTTTCCCGGGTTTTGGTGGATTTTATTGTTTTGAGTACAAAGTTCATTCATCGCTAGGCGGAACCTTAGAATGTGCGTTTATGATGCCACGCTTATGCCAAATCGATGCTTTCTCCAGTTAAACTAACAGCTCATTGGTTGAAGCAAACCCATTATACTCGTTCGCTATTTTGGTAATATTCTTTAAAGTTTTTTTAATATACAGAATTGTCATTAAACTTTGGTTTGGTTGAATATTTTTTAAGCTGGCGTCTTTTGTCTTGTTCTGATGTTTATCGATCGTTTTCTTAATCAGTTTTTCATTATAACCTCATTTTCTTAATGTATGAACAACCTAATTGATTGATGTGTTCATTTTAAATGCATTTTTCGATACATTTTAATAGAAAAAGATTTTAGATGTATTTTAAGTAGCAACAGAATTCAATTAATTATATGTTTCACTTTTATTCGCATGTATTAAAAGTAGTAATAAAATTTAATTATAAAATAATTATTCATTGTGTTTTGGCATTTCAGGTATTTTTTCATACTTTTTTTATTTTCTAGTAATTTAAATCGCAAATTTCTCAAATGGACGAAATTTATTCCGTTGTTACCAAAAACGAATACGTAATAATTTTCATGAAAACTTATTAAAAAATGAGATGCTTTCAAAAACAAACCAATAAATATGGGGCATCTTATTTATTGGTTTGTTTTGAGAGAGATACGATATAAAATGAAAAAGTTCATTTTATATCGTATCTCTGTTGTTTTTTAAAAATTAGTCCATTGGAAATAATGACAAAATCCTGTAAATCCAGAAATTTTTTCTCCATTAGATTTTTTGCAGGAAGTTTTAGTTTAAGGTATAAATAACCGAAAAATCACTATCCGTACACATGAAAGAGTGTGCAATGCAATTTGAAATGCACTTTTGTGTAAAAAATGCATTTTTGTTGGTATGTTTTCATATTTTTCGATGTTTTTTTTTATATAATTAATCCAAATGAATAAAACTTCGGTAATTTATATTTTTTAATATAATTTTAGGTATTACAAATTGTTTAGAAACATTTATGTTGCATTTTGGGCCATTTGGACCAAAATTGCATTAAAAAGTGCATAATTCCTATGCTAATTTCAAATAATCACATAAAATCTTTATTATTTTAAATATTGGGGATACAAATTTACATTCTCATTCCTTTCAAAGAAGGCTCATCGTCATAACTGGTGTCTTCATCAGTATCGTATAGTTTGTCCAAAGTATACCGTGTTAGCTTTTGCCTTCATTTATGGATTATACCTGCCGACAACAATAAAACTGCGGATCAGTAGGTATTAAAGGACAGAACATTAGGGACGGACTCTAATAATATAAAGATTTATCATTTATTGTTTATTTAGGTAGGTATAATCTTAAAATTACATTAAGAAACTAAATATATGCAAAGTTTTAATAAATTTATAACTATATTATCTATACATAATTACATTTTTACTTTAAATATCTAAATCTAATTCTGTTTCACTATAAGAGTCATCATTAAGAAATGTAAGAGTCACCAATTTTTATAATGTGCTGTACTGAATTTTTCCAGCTCTCAACTGCTATGTTAGTAATTACATTTTTTATCAAATTTATAACACTGGGACTTAAAGTAGGCGTAACATTTTCTGCTCTGATCTTTGATTTTACTTGGTTCCACATATTATTATGCTCTATGGGGTTAAACAGTGATACGGAGGAAGACGTAAGACAGTATGCTCAGCCTGTTTAGCCAAATTATCACATACATATTGTTTTTTAATTGCATATTATGAATTTATGACATCCAAAAAATGCGCTTTTTTGTAACTGAATTTAAAATAAATATCATTTTCTAACAAATATTCCTGGATTTCAGTTTTTGAACTTGATGAAGCTGGTGCTTTGTGTAGCAGACAATAACACTGTTGTTTGGAATATTTTTTAAAAGATAATTTTGAAACCAGTTTTAAAAAGTTCTGCACTTGTATCCTCATGATAATCCAAGCTAGAATCCTTAATATTCTTTGCAGACAACAGCAAGCAGTTTGGGACAAATCCGTCTTCTGAACCAGCGTGTATTATGGTAATGCATTTTCCTTTATTTGAAGGTGCTTTTGTCTGACAGTTTTGACTGTAAACAACCCATCCTTTGGATACTGTGCCGTGTGTATCATACCATGTTTTATCAAGGTAAATTATGGATCTGTTTTCTAACCTATATCTTTTAATTTCTTGAATGTAATTAAATCTCCAAGTGCCTAATCTGTGCGATTCCATTACTACTTGTCTTTTGTCTATTTGGGGTATTTAAATCCCATTTTACACACAACCCTATGTTCGTCTAGCTTCTTTTCAGTTTATCCAAGGTAGGAACAACTCCGCTTTCATAAAGACAATATATTTTCCTTTTTATTAGGTCCTGATTACTATTGTCTATACGGTGAGATTGAAAATCACTACGTTTTTTCTTTTGTTCAATTCTTTACTAATAATTATATCCCTTATCGATAATATTGCAGTTTTTGTAAGTAGACAGGTTTCTTTTTAAGCTTCTTGTTTAATTAGTCCTTTACTGATTAAAGTTTCATACACATTTTTCACAACCTCTTTGTATCTAATGGCAAATGATTTCGACGCGACATAGTTACATTCTCGTAAAACAACTTTTTCAAAACGCACAGTAAAAATGGTTATTTAACACTGCCACTAAAATATTAGCCGAAATATTTATAAACCTAATGGTCAATACTCAAGAAATACCTGGCCCACCCCTGCCATTATGAAATAATGGGTTTACCCAATAACAATAGGTAATAAAATCGTTAAGGGTTATTGGGGTATTGTCCGTCAAAAGCCACACCGATATACTTTGAGACAGACTATACCTTTCGGATCCATTATGTTTCGATATGGCCAATTAAAATTTGTAGTTCAACTTTTACTTCAATAATTGAAATTTTAAAATTAAAGTCATAAAATAGAATCACAAAATGTGCAAATAAATATTCTTAAAAAAATGTTTTTTTATTGTTAAATATTCATCTTAATAAAATGCCCAATCAATCGACGTTTCATTCATTTGGATCAGTTATATAAAAAAAAGTATCGAAAAATATGAAAAAAAAACACTATTTTACACACCATTTCATGCGTACTGATAGTGATTTTCTGTTTATTTATACTTTAAACTAAAACATTATGCAAAAAAATCTAATGAAGAAAAAAATTCTGGATTTTCAGGATTTTTTCATTATTTCCAATGGTTCCCAAACTGGGGGGCGCCCCCCCCCTCGGGGAACGCAAAGCAACATTAAGGATGGCTCGAGAGCTCAGAAATATTATTACCAGTTTTTAGCTTTAAAACAACAAAAAATCACGTCTGCACGCTTAAGCACCAAATTTTTTCTCATTTCTGAAATTGGCTTCATTAATGGAGAATAGTGACGACAGTGAAACGAAGAGATTACAACATATATTATATTTTATCTAGAAAGTGTTTTCTATGAATTCCAATAATATTTTCCCAATTTACATGACAATGATGAACATAAATTTGCCCAAAATATTTTAATTTTGATATAAACATCCTTCCAGAAGAAATGCAAGAATAACCAATCGACTGAAAACACGGCTCAGTGGCGAAAAATGACTAAAATTTGGTGATTACTATTACTACATTTTAAATAAAATGTCTTGAAATCTATCCTTTAATCGCGGAAATGGCTATGAAATTTTACATACCATTTTGACAAGTTACTATGTGGAAAAGGATCATCTATTTTAATGGAAATTAAAACAAAAAAAACGAAGCCGGTTTGATGTTGCTAGTGACCTACGTTGCGCACTTTCAAAGATAAACCCAAGAATTTCCGACATCTTTAAGGAAATGCAGCACCATACTCCACATTATATTAGATTAGTGTTCAAATGATATTTTTGTTAATAAATGTATAGTCGGGGGAAGTGGGGGGCGCGACCATTTCTTAATTTTAAAAGGAGGCGCCATAGAAATAAGTTTGGGAACCAGTGGACTAAATGGAAAAAGTCACACATATGGCGGCCCTGGATGAGCCTTTTAAAACATGTGTCCATTTCCCTTTATGTTAAAAGGTATTAAGCCACATCCACCCCTGAGCACGTACAGGCCAAACATATCGGAATCCCTTAGTTAACCCGTTAACTGGTGCGGCTAATTTATGCTTATTTCATTGAATATTAAATAGAGTCACACAAATTTAACGTATATTTGTACTTGCTCATCCTACGTATGCTCATGTCTGGATGCAAATTTAGCTCCACTTGTTAGTAACACAGACACCAACTTTGTTTAATTTACTTCTAGAAAGTATCTGAAAAAAAGAAAGCATAATAATGATTTTTCGGTTTATATTTTTATTACCTAATTTTAAAAAATTATAACAAATAATTTATCCTTTATACTTATACAACCTTCATTTAACTCCTAAACACTTAACAAAAATCTTCTTTATTTCGTGGAGCTACTCGTTCTACTTCACTCTTTATAAGTACCCATATGTTTTCAATGGGACTAAGATCTGGTAAAGCTGCTGGCCATAGAATTGTTGCTAAATGATGTTCTTGCATCCAAGCGTATAGGTAGAAGTATGGTATCTTGCAAACTATTTACAGTGACATGCGGACGGTTTCTAGGCACACTTTTATTCTTCGCTGATTTTCAAATCTGTTGCCAATTTGCGAAACCCTAGGTGCGAATTTTGCGTTCCAATGGTTGTTTGTATTGTTTCCGCAAATCTTACGCGGTCTTTCCGAAACTGGTCCATGATTCATATCTGTGCCATTTTTATTCTTTTTATTGTCTCATATCCTGCATATTTTTTGAGTTCAGTCAATTGCACTAATTTTTTTAACTTTTTGAACACCTTTATTATACAAATATTTCACCTCTTTTCTTTTTTCTACTTGCGACAATATTTCACAAATCTGAAGCTGGTTTACAATCAACAGATGATGTGTCATATGATTTTGGACATAGCCTACTTTCGGCACCTACGTGAACATTACTGCCTTTGTACGGCCTAGTGATGAACGCGTTGTTAAAGTTAAGAGTGGACTTAACAATGGGCTAGATTTAACAAAGAGGTAAAAATGAACATTCTTGGCAACAGGGCGTCACTTAAATGGTAACTATTTGTCAAAAAAGAATTTAGTTCGGGATGTTACACTCAAAATCAAATAGACATATAAAAAACAAATAAAAAAATAATTACTTTGCACACAATATGAAAAAAATAGGTTCGGCACTCCAACAAGAGTCATATTATACATTTTCTTTAGCAGCATCATAGCTATCTCAAATGACTAATACTGCAGAAGTTCTTTTAATTTGGGTTTTAAACAGGTTCTTTCATATAATTCATGCCTACTAGATTTTATTGATACATTCAGGTAGGTACATCTAGAGTAAACAAACTATTTGCTTTATTTTCCTAGAAAATTGATGTTTTAATTTAATACATATTAGTAAAGCTTTTTTCCGTCGATTCATGAGCACCAAAACCAAAAGAGAAATGTTGTACTTTTATTTGTCTTTTTTTCTTACGCACACTCTGAGACTTGATCGTACATGTAGCTTGGCAAAATTGTGATATTTACTAATGCAAGCTAAAAACAATAGGACAGTTAGTGCCTAAATCATTAAAATAAAACATTCTGCATGCTCTTGCGTAAGCTTTAAGTAAGTACAATTTCTCTGCTATAACGCAAAAGTATGCAAAATGTTTTAATTTAATGATTTAGGCACTAACTGTCCTATTGTTTTCAGCTTGTATTAGTAAATATCATAATTTTTCCAAGCCACATGTACGATCAAGTCTCACAGTCAGGGATAAATAGGGAGATTGCTGATGCCGTGTTATGAAAACACGACGGAAAAAAGAGCGTCCCCGCATGGTCAACTCCCGAACTAGACGCAGTTTGCCTGCTAAAGTGCGTCTACATGGACGAGAATCGGAGACGAACCGCGACCGCAGTTTCAATTTCCACTCGGGAATTCTTTTTTTTTAAATTTTTTATTAATATTTTTAATAAAATTATAACTGTATGCCATTGTAAAATGTAAATTGTTAATAAATAAAATTTTATTAACATGAAAATTGACCACTGGTCGTCCAAGAACGTCGGTGCGTCTCCCGTTCTCGTCCATACAGACGCACTTTAGCAGGCGGAGAGGGGAGAAGGTGCGTCTAGTGACAGCATTCGCTGGTACACTTCGCTCCATTGCCATCGGCAATCTCCCTACTCATCTCTGTCACAGTGTGCGTAAGAAAAAAAGACAAATAAAACTACAACTTTTCTCTCTTGGTTCTCGTGCACCACTCAGCACGTAGAGTTGGGAGAAAATGGTGCACTCTTATTCTTCTTCCTCTCACGTGGGGTGTTCGCACGACCAAGTTGCAAGGCTGCCTCTAGTAGTATATGCGAAGGTTGCGATAGATAAGTAGTAAAGTAGATTTCTAGTGACGAAAATTTTTACGAGCCTCAGAGCTTGGTGTGCTCTTAAAAGTTTAACAATAAAAAAGAGCAATTATTGTGAAATCGTACAAAACGCTCTTGAGCTACTCCAAAACCTATCTTATCTAGCGTGCGTGTAAAGATTATATGTATATGCTCTGTTTCTATAACCAAGAACATCTTTTTTTTGGGATGCAAAAATTCTTAGATCAAGTTTAACACCCTAGAGTGCGTTTAACTTAGATTTCAACAAAGGCCTTGCACTGATCGGACCTATACCACATCGGGTCTTTAACGGTTTTTTTAGTACCGCATGTTATAGCTTTGGACACGCTTTAACTAAGGAAGAGGTTAGTTCTTAGAAGTAGTAGTTATTATATAAATTTATTTCAATTCTTCTGTTTTTACAAAGCAGAGATGGATAATAAACAGCAGTAATTAATGTATCAATAAAATGTAGTAGGCAGGAATTATGTGAAAAAACCTGTTAAAAACCCAAATTTAAAGAACTTCTGCAGTAATAGTCATTTGAGCTATCTATGATGTTGCTTGTTTTTGAAGAAAATGTATAATATGACTTTTGTTGGAGTGCCGAACCTAATTTTTTATATATACAGTATATATATATATATATATATATATATATATATTAATATTAATAATATATATAATGTATATATAATAATATATATAATATAATATATATATATATATATATATATATATATATATATATATATATATATATATATATATATATATATATATATATATATATATATATATATATCTATCTATATATATATATATATATATAGTATATATATATATATGTATATAAAAATATAGTATATTATATATATATATATTATATATATATATATATTTTATATATATATATATATATATGTATTATATATATAAAAAAATAGGCAAGGTAATTATTTTTTAAATCTTTTTTATGCTTAATGAATATTAAACGCAAAATTCCGAACTAAATTATTTATTGTCATTCAGTAAATCCAGTTGGCATGAAATGTGCTATGTTGTCAAGTTTTTTTTTTTTCACTCCTTGTTAAATTTAACAATTGTTTAGTCCATTGCTAACTTTAACAACGCGTTCATCACTTGGCCTTTAGAGTGATACAAAATAGTATATCAAAGTAACATATAAGTGGATATTATAGTTATTAAGGTATTAAGGGTATTATAAGGATAATAACGCTTGAGGTCGTGGTGTTTGTTGACGTTGACCGAGAGCGTTATTATCCTTAATACCCGTGGTGCCTTCAACGTTTAATGTCCGACTAAATATTCTTTATATAAGAAAAATTTGAATGAATTTTGAATGTATTAGTTTAAACCAAATCAAGTACTAGCATTTACCTGAAAAAATTATCGAAACGTAATTGTGGTAACCATGGTTGTAAGTTATTTGTCAATAAGACAGCACATAAAAAATAATTTTGCGATTGAGGCATAAAAATGTCGAAGTAGTGGAAAGTACCCATCTCCCCCAAGATATTTTAGTGAAAGCTGCTAAAGCTGAGCATGCGCTTGTGCCAGAAAAACTAGGCGGATTTGAAAGAATATTTCCATTTGAGGCCTGGCTGACGGAACCTTCGTGGACCGTGTGGACGAAACCGTTTTGATGGCTTATTTTCAAGATTTGTCAGAGTCATATTCTCCAAATTCCTTTGACAAAGTTTCCAATGTTACGTAAAGAATCAATAGTTCATAAGAAGATAAGAAGTAATGAAAAGTTGATTCTCTGCAACAGTTCCTAAAGCAACTTGGGAGAAATTATCAGCCTAAAAAGTCAGAAGGTTCTGACTCGCGAACAAGTTATAACTTTTTTGAAAGGAGCGCCGACTGAAAAATATTTGGCAGAAAAAGTTGCATTAGTGATGGGTGTATTCGGAGCTTGTAGAAGAGACGAGCTTGTAAAAATGAAGTTTTTTCGGTGTGGTGATATGGGTCAGCATATATTTATTGACATTCCACAAAATAAAAATGGGCAAGCAAGGAGGTTTTGATTATTGATAACAGTGAAATGTGCCAACAAAGTTAATTCGGGACTATGTGTCTTTGCGACCTAAAAGTGCACCTATTGATAGGTTTTTTGTGCCTATAGGTAAAAATACATTTGGACATATACCCTTTAAGATTGCTACATATTTGGGTTTACCTGATGCTAAGGCGTACACAGGAAAAAATAAAATTCCGGATACATCCTAGACGGACTATAGCAACAAATCATCCCTAATTTTTATTTACAAAAAACAGAGTCACTGGCATGAATAAAGAATTGATGATATATAGAAGTTCGTAACTAAAAATCAGCCTATAAATTTTAGTAATCATTTTGTTTTATCAATATTTCCTGTTTTAATAAAATAAAATATGTATTATTTGGTTTTAATTTCCAAACATTGCAGTAAAATAAATATTTAGAATCTAAAACAAATTTATAAAACTTTAATATTTTGGCATTTGTAATAATATATATGTATATTTAAAATTTTAATTAGATTATAATCTGTTAAGCTATGGTATTTTACATGGTAATCAGGAAAACCCTCATAATATTGGATTTTTTTTTAAATTAATAGTGTTATTTAAAATTTGACCGTGGCATCAAATTTTTTTTAGATAACTTAATTAAAATAAAAAGAATGGCTTTGCTGGCACCCACCTCCAAAAAATAAGACCTTTATTTTGTTTTATACCTATTTTAAATTTCAATTTTGCTGGTTAGTTACTTTTATATAGTGTGTTTCAAATTCGGCCTAGATGTATTGTTATCTCGTTAAATATACAAGATAGAGAAATATTGAATCGGGGAAAGTTCTAGAGAATTTAATGCTAATTTTGACTATGCAGCTAAATTTCTCTTAAAAATTTAGTTATAAAATATTAGCGAAAAAGTAAAAATCGTCGATTTAAATTATTGTCTGTAAATTATTTGTTTTAATTTTGACATGTTTTAAACTATGATATTGTTAGGACACTTTATGGCGACGAATATATTGTCACCATTTTTTCTCCGATCGTTTGTTGTTTTTAAATAACTTTAACTTTCAATAACCTTAATAATTTAATATTTTTCAACAATACATTTGGCAATGCCGGCCCAACGCCTCATTAATACACTTCGTGTAAATTTTTCTTCAAGGGTATGGCATGAATTTATTTTTTGCAAACAGAAGCGGTAATAATTAAAAAAATAATATTTAGCACGTAAAAAGTAAAGTAGTAATAATGTTTTTTGGCAACACCAAATCTAATCAATCCCAAAAATAAAACAAAAAAGGCAATTTAATAATATGAAGATTATGATTACTAATGAAACATTTTTGTTGAAATAATTGTGATAAGGGACTGATATATTTGAAAAGGAAAACCTTCCGCTTTTAAATAGTGGGTAATAACTTAACAAACTCTATCTTTTTTAATTTGATTGTAAATATCTTGCGAATAAATACAATAAAAATTAAGTCTTAAAATCAAAGGTTTATTAAGTGGTGAAATTACCAGTTAGCAAATCAGAAATTTGTAAGAAATACAAAAAAAAATTGTTAGCATAATCTTTATATTATTAAATTTCTTTCTATTATATTTTAAATAATATCACTTTGCAAATATATTTCTTTGTATGGGAATTCGATACGAAGTGCATTGATAAGACGTCAGAATCGGCGTTGCCGTGTTATTAAATTATAAAAAAGGAAACTGTCTAGCGGCAGGTAGGGTATTGTTAAAAAGAGAATTTAAAAACCTATTCAAATAAGAAAACATAAAATATGGCCGCTATATAAAAATTAAAACTGGTTAGTAACGGAAAAATAAAAAGACGATCAAAGACAAATGTTCGTCACCACAAAGTGTCCCAATTATTTCATAGCCTAAAACATGTCAAAACTAAAAACAATGAATTACAAACCAAAATTAAACTCAAAAACTTTTACTTGTGTGCTAATATCTTAGAACTAAATTTACAAGAAAAAAAATAACAGCACAATTAAAATTAGCATTAAATCTTCCAAAATTTTCCCATTTAAACCTTTCTTTATCTTGTATACTAAACGAGACAGCAATACAGGTAGGCCGAATTCGAGACACCCTATAAAAATTATATTTCATAATTTTGAGTTTTTTTTTGTAAGTAGTTTTATTTTTTTTTTAAATTACCTTTTTATTAATATTTTATATTACTTTTTTTAATAACGCATGTAATAAACCTTAATTATAAATTTAAAAAAAACTTTGGGAGCTTATTAAAAATACGATTTAAGTTAGCCACCACGCATTTTAATTAAAAGTTTAAACTAACAAACTTTTAGCAGAAGGAGGCATCCCAAGAGAAATAAGGGTCTCATTTCTTTTTTATAATAAACCTTTATAATTCTTTATAAGGGCAGAGATATTTAAAATGAAAAAAATATAATAAGAATAAAAAATTATACCTACAATGTTCTAATTAAAAAGAACCTTTGATGTAGGATTAATTTTTTTCCAGAAAAATGTATTAAAAAATTTTTTGGCTAAATATACACCAAAGAGTGAACCTATTTAAAGTTAAATGTTTTATCAGTTGTAATTAAATATATATATATATAATATATATATATATATATATATATATATATATATATATATATATATATATATATATATATATATATATATATATATATATATATATATATATATATATATATATATATATATACAGGGTAGTCAAAATCTGACAAAGCTCATTTCTCGTTATCCCTAAAACTTTTTTTTTTTTTTTTTTTTTTTCGTGGGAAATAGCCAGGCCTAAACTTCACATTTTAAAATATTTTGATGTATCAGGGTTCTCCAAAAAGCGTGGATATAAAGTTATGTTTTTAAATGGATCACCCTGTATTTTATATTTTTTTAATTGCTCTTTACATTCTAACACTTTTTTTTATTTTACCTAGGAAATCTTCAAATTTAGGAAATATAAAAGTTTCTTTTGGGAAAAAAAAAGAAAATTGAACATTTTAATAAGGCTCCCATTTTCCTATTTTCAATATTATAAACTTGTTTGCGGAAATTATAATACCTCATATTTTCACTTTATTTAAAAAATGGTTTAGGTTATGGGGTTCAGCAAATGGTGGTAAATTTTGAAACTTCTCTAAAAACTTTCTTATTTAAAATGGAAACACCCTGTATTTTGTTTGAATTGCTTCATTTTTTAATACCTACAAATCTTTTTAGGTTTCCCCTATACCTAAGTCAAGTAGTTTTTTGCAATTTTTTTATTTTTTTTTTTTTCCACGAAAAATGTAGATAATTATTTAAAATTGGAGAAACCCTTTGGGAAACCAAAGTGTTTTTTTTATAAATGCCTACTATCAATGTCTTAATACAGTTTTCTGAATACATAAAATTTACAAAATATTATATCGGAATATATCAACTACATAATTTAACCAACTATTTATTTATATGGTTAAAAATTAAAAAAAAATTAAAATTATTAAATCAAATGTTCAAAATGGCCTTTTTCTTGAATACATTATGGAAACGCTCCATTGGATCTTGTCCTCAAAAAGCGTATGCGGGAAAATTAATCTGAACCCCCTTATCCTTTCTTTCATATTCCCTTTTGAATGGGACTTTCCCCGCGTACACCTTTTCTTTCAAAAACCCCAAAGTAAAAGTCTAATGGCGTAAGATCAAAAGATCTTGGTCCCATTCAATGGCACCTCTTCGCCCAATCCATTTTCGGGAAAATTGTTCAAAAAATTCCCGAAAAATTCTAGGGAAAATTGGCGGAGCACCATCTTGCTTAAACATTCCCCTTCAAAAATCTAAATTAACTTTTCTAACAAAACTGGCAATTCATTTTGTAAAAATGATAAGTAATTTCACCAGATAAATGATCATCAAAAAAAACCCTAAATATAATCGAGTTCCCCCAAATTAGCGACCATAGTTTTGGTTTCCACCTCACTTAAACCCCAAGAGGTTTTCAATGCATAATATGCTTTGTGTCGATTAACTATGCCATTACTTTTAAAAATGCTTCATCAGTAAATAAAATAAGTGATAAAATCGGGGTTATTAGCTATTTTTTTAAGCAATGTATTACAAAAATCTACTCTTTTTTCCCAAATCCTCTCCCCCTGTTCTTGGTGAAGGGAAAAATGATACGGATGATTTTGTACTTTCTTGTTGTTCTATTGTTCGTAGTTGGGGGAAATTTCTGAAATAGTGGAAATCTCGGCTGCTGGGGATGGATTTTCTGAACATGTATCAAGATTTTTAATTCTTTTTCTTCCTCGTCACGTTTTTTTATCTTGGTTTCAATGAATTTCAACTACCTGTAGAATTTCGTTCTTTTAGTTTCCAAAGCTCTTTTGCTGGGTTGTCTTCGTTGGGGTTCCATATTATACAATCGGCATGCTAATAAACAATTTTTCGGCTTGAAATAAAAAAATCATATCAATTAATTTTGTTTTAAAAAATTCATCTTAAAAACTCTCACTTTCGTTAAAACTTAACAGTAATATTATGACATAATTTATTATTTTTTTCTTTGTTAATTTCTCCCCCTTCATTTTTAAAATTTAAAAATTTAAAATTTTCTTGTAAAAAAAAAAATTAAAATTAAAAATTTCCCAAAAACTATTTACTTGGGTATAGGGAAAACCTAAAAAAATTGTGGTATTAAAAAGCCTGAACAATGGTCAAAAAAAAATACGGGTGTTCTATTTGAAATAAGAAAATTTTAGTTTTAAAGTTTCAAAATTTAAACCCTTTGCTGGACACCCCTTTAACCTAAACCTATTTTATAAAAAAAGTGTACAAATATATATTAGCTAATTCCTGCACAAGCAAGTTTAATAATTTCGAAAATGGAAAATGGGACCTTATTAACAATTTCTGAAATTTTCTTTTTTTTAATAGAAACTTTTATTTTCCTAAATTTGAAGTTTAACCCCAGGTGCATATAACAAAAAATTTTTTAAAGTAAAGGCAATCAACAAAAAAAAATAAAAAAAAAAGGGTGATCCATTTAAAAAAAATAACTTTTTTGCACCCTTTTTAGAACCCTGTAACATCAAAATATTTTTAAAATGTAAGTTTAGGTGGCTTTTACCCACGAAAAAAAAAAAAATTTCAAAAAAGTTTATGGATAAATAAATGGCTTTTCAGACCCGCCCCCCAAAAAAAAAAAAAAAAAAAAAAATGTTTTTATATATATAATTTTAAAACAGTATGTCCCCGGAAAAAGGGGTTGGAAAGAAAAATTTTTATTTTTAAATTTTTTCGAAAAAACTACTCTTGATAAGAATTTTGCTACGTAAGATTGGGGTAAAAACATTTAACATATTTTATCGAGAGTTCAGAAAATTGAAAAAACTTAAAAAGGTACAAGGTAAAGTGCATTTATTCAGAAGATATGGAAAAAAGTTACTAAAAAAAGTTTTTAAAAAATTTAAAGGGTAGTCCAAATAAATTTTCAAAAAAATGGTTCTTTCATTTATTTGTTTTAAATTTTATTTTTTTTAAATTTTAAAAATTTTAATATAATTTATTATCACATTTTTTCTTTAATAAGCTTTTAAAGCTACCTCTCGGTAATAAATTTAAAAAAAAACAAAATGTAATAAACGTCATTTTCTCTCTATCAAAAATTTAAATTAGTTTTAAAATAAAATTTTAATCACAAATAAATGAAAATATATTTCTGAAAAATTTATAAGATCCTTTTTTTAAACAATTTTTTTCTGTCTTTTTCCCATATCAAAATAAATACTTTCTTCTTGCCATTAAGTTTTAAATTTTTCTGAACCCAGTAAAAATATTTAAAATGTTTTTTCCCCAATCTTTTTTTAGAAATGCCATTTTTTATCAAGGTAACTTTTATATAAAACCCAAAAATAAAGATTTTTTTTTCTCTTCCCCCTTTTTAATGGTTATATTTTTTGTTATATTATATAATTTTTTATATATATATTATATATATATTATTTTATATATATATATTATATATATATATATTTTAAAAGAGCTTTTTTCTTAAATAGAAAAATTTATTTTTAAATAATCTAATTTTCAATAGTAACCAACAGTAGGGTGGGGGGAATTTTGGAATTTTACCCCCGGTTTTTTTGACCCTATAATGCCGCCCTTCAGGAAAAAAAAAGGATCAGTTAGAAAAAAAATTGACCCCAATTTTCCCAGGCGCGTCGATTGGTGGGTAAGTTAATTACTTTAAAAAACCCCATATTCCCCCCGCGTTTTTTTCTCTCATTCTTTCTCTATCTATTTCTTATTCCCCACTCGGTTTTTTCCTGCGCCATCACATTGATCACCAGATTTTTTTGGGTGATTTTTTAAAAGTTTTTTCAAATAAAAGTATGTAATAACGATTTTCTCCCCCAGTTTACCTGATTCCCCGGGCCCTAAAGTCGTCATGGCTAAAATTTAGGAAACTCTCATTTGTTTTCCCGTTTTTTTTTTTTGTTTTATAAGTAAAAAATTTTATAGAAAAACAAGGAATTAAAACATAAAAAATTTTTATTATTAAAAAAATTTTTCCCCAAATTTTTATAATTAAAAAAACTTTTAAGTATTAAAATTTGGGCGCCCATTGAGGCTTTCCCTTCAAGGTTCCGGGAATGGGGTTAAAAAGCCAAATTTTACGGGAATTATATTCTTTTTTTATTTTTTTTGCCCAAATTCGAAAAATTTAATTTTTTTTTTATTTTTTTAAAAATTTTTATTTTATTTAAAGACATACACTTTTTTAATTTTCTGACCGACCCAAATTTAAATTTAATGGGAAAGGGTTTAAAAAAAAAATTTTTTTAATTTTAGATTAGGGAACCCTTTAGATAATTTCAAATAAACTTCATCTGGAATAAGTAAAATATATATCTTAATCTGGGGCTTTATTTTAAAATCCATTTTTTTTGGGGGGTTAAAAAGAAACCTATGGTAAGGGGAAATTTTTAAAATTATATAAATACTTTCTGTATAATGTCAATTTTTATTGTTTTATTCTACATGATAGTACTAATATACCACTTTTTTTCTTTTATTTTATTTATTAATTTTAAAAATGTGTTTAATTTTAAATTTTAAAAATTCTGTTTATTTTTAAATTAAGAAAAAAGATATAAATTATATGGGCATGTAGAAAAAAAAAAAATTTGGGGATTTTACAGAAGGGAAAAAAAAAAATTATTAATTATACACTTGACCATAATTTTTAACGAAATATTTGGTATTTTTATTACTTAAAAATTAAAAAAAAAAATTTTTTCATCTGGTTGGGAATTATGAAGTTTTTTATTTCTAGACTAAAAACAAAAAAAAAGATAAATTCTATACAAAAATGGGTGGGTCATATTTAAAAATTTTAAAAAAAAAAGCCCGGAGATAAACCCTTTTAATTATAATATAATTTTTAAAGTTAAAACCAATGTGCCTATAAATAAAGCTGAGCACTTGCGTGCCCATTGCTCTTTGGAGTAGCCATAAAGAGAGCATAAATAGCATGGTCACAGATTTTTTTTATATATTAGGACACTCCACGTGGTTTCTTTTAAGGTGGAAAGAGGTAGTTTATTAATTATGGCACTTAAAGGGTTGATCCTTGGGTAAACAAGAAAAAACTTTCGCAGGTAGAAGGTTCCAGAGTGTAGACACCGTAGGGATGAAGAAACCTAACAATGTGGCAATTTCGAGGCCTCTCCAGATGAACTGTAAAAGGGATGCATAGCACTACGTATCGCCAGAGGAGGAATTATTTATGACACCACGTCGTTTTTTAAGGTATTTTACGGCTTCTCCTCCGAGGAATTAAACAATGGTATAATCCCTTTTTTGTTGGTTCTCAACGAAGCAACACATAGTGCCACTTTTATGAACTTTCCACATTATTCGTTGCTTTGTCCTGACTATGAAACCTACTGCTTGTACAAGTTTACCAATCTCGTCCAAATATCCGAATATTATATAAAATACTTAGGACACCCACGTTACATTAGTTAGCTTAACCCGGACTTTTTTCCCAAGGGCCTTCCGTGGAAATCTGTGTTACACGTGGACACTTCACTTTTATACAGATACTTATCTAAGTCTTAGATATACAGTAAAAAATTGTACCTACTCGTTTTTTCTTACTATGCTTGTTTGTACTTCAAAAGTAATATACTTTGTTTTAGAAAGCCGATCTAGCTGTGTGTGATCTGACGATAACTTATGAAAGACGGCGTGCTGTGGATTTTACAATGCCTTTTATGACTCTGGGTAAGTAAAACAATACAAGTAAGAAAAATGCAATACGACCATGAAAAAGTTTTAAGAGACATAGATGATGACAATGATTGCTTTGCAGATGTTTTAGTTCATCTTTGGACTTTGACAGTGTTAATACTCTTCTTTTAAATTTTCTTAAATCTTAACCACAATTTCTTTTAAATCCGGTTTATTTTTTTCTTATTACTTGTTTATATTAACCTTTTTTATTCTATTTAACTGCGCTTTGTTTTTTTCTTTACCTCGATACTTATTTCTTCTTGGTAGATCTTCCATGTTGATTGGATCTCGTCATATTTTTCATTAATATTTTTTTCCTCTGCTGGTTTTATTTGCTTCCCATCTTCTTTTTCTTCTTCTTCTTCTTCTTCTTCTTCTTCTTCTCTGGGAGCCGTCTTGATTAACTACCGGAGGCAGCGCAGTCTCATGGGCTTTTTGTGCCTAATCTCCCATTGTCTTTTATATCAATCCTCCCATTAGTCTTGTTCCTTTTACCAGTCTGTATAACCCCGAGACTGGTTGGTTGATATATTCCTGTGGGCTCATTTCCGGTTGCCCAAATCATGCCTTTCTTTTGTGATTCAATGCTTTACATTCGCACAGGATATGGTAGGCTGTTTCTTCCCCCTCGTCGCACATTCTGCAACTGGGGTCCCCATTGTATGAGCCTATCTTGTGTAGGTGTCCTCTTAGGTTATCATGCCCTGTTAGCAACCCTACTGTTATGCGAAGTCTTTTCCTTCTTTGTGTGAGTTGTTTTTTCTTCGTTCTTTTGGATGGGCCTCTTTTGAAGCTTTTTCCATGTCTTATTTTACTGAGGTTTCCCCCGTATGCTTTCCATACAATTTTGTATAATTTATTTATGCAAAACATTTTCTGATAGCTGCTTTCTGATATATTGATTTACCGGACATTTATCTAAGCTTGTTATTGTCATCTTTTGCCCGAAATTTCATTTTTATTTTGCACCAAATATTTCGGAATTTCAAGGAATATAAAAATGCCTTGTATATTTTTAGCATTATTTTTAACCCGATAAAACGTAATTATCGCTATTTCCTTCCTGACACCCTAATTTCACCATAACATCTTTTTTATTCCAGTTAGTACAGTTCTGAAATAAAATATAATTACCAGTTTTATTATATAACATTTTTTTTCTTTTTATAATTAACAAAAAGTGTGTCATATCCAAACAAATATTTGGGTTTACTAACACACGATAGATTAAAGCTCTAACAACACTTACTATAACTTTTTTATTTACCTTTATTAAATAATACATTTGTATGTATTTTTTACATATTAATTAAAAATTCTTGCAATTATAAAAGTAGTCTTATATGTACTTAAATTATGAAAAGTTTATAAAATTAATTTCTTTTATTTTATTTTAGTTATTTGAATTATCGCTTAAAAACTGGCTTGACCTTTTGAAATATTTTATTACTTAAGGTATTTTTAATTTTCTTAAACATATGTTAAAAAACTGTTTGGCATCTAACTTTTTTTATTTAAAGCGATTGTAACAAATCTTAAACAGCTTATTAAAAAAACCAACAAACTTGTTTTGATAAAAAAAAGCGTTTGCCTATTGGCTAAAAATGCCAAAATTTAAAGTATTTTAAAGGATAAAACAGGTCCCAAAGGAAAATTAGAATTAATTAGTATCTAAGCAGTATTAAACTAATTGTTATAATAAGATATTTTCAAAATCAAGTTTATATATAACGGACAAAGGGTTAAAAATAGTTTTAGTATTTTGAAGTTGTTTCTCTGATACGGAATTCAATTCCGTAGTGTTCAAGAATCCTTGTGTGGTTTTAGAACATCTAAGTACAATAAAAACAAAGGCAACAACGAACATTGCAGTAACGAGGAATCTCGAACCTCAATGATGTTAAAGCCATTATTAGACAACAACCTTTCTCAAAGGTAAATAGATACCAATAGAATGATAAGTTGGAGTTATTTGCAGAGGCAGCCATAGTGGAAACCATTGTTAAAAATATTTTGTTTCAATAAAAGAATTTTTATCTGCATTATTTTATTTGTATGTAATAAGATTGTAATAATCTTCCATAAAAAATACTAAAATGATTACCAGTTAATTATTCTATAGATATAAACTAATTTTTGAAGTAAAATATTTCTAATATAATTTTTATGCAGTTAAAAATCGCCTATGCGGCGGTTTAGATACAACTCAGCCCGCTCTTTAAAGGAAAAATTATGTAGAAACCTATTTCATGCAGTATTTTATTAGTTAAAATTTTTCATACAACTATTTTTCGCAAAAGACTGATAATCTTTGAGATATACAAGTTTGTATAAATTTTTTCGTATAGGCCTCCTTTTGAAAAAAATGACTTCCAAAGTGCCTTAATGGAATCAATTTTTTTAGACATAATTATTGAACCACCAGATATTTTTCAATTTTATTTAAGTAAGATGTTATACCAAGTAAGACTCTTTAAATAACTATCAACGGAAGTGTGGCGAATAACTTACAGCTCCAAGGACGGTCCCTTGATATCCAACTTTGGCGGGTTTTTAAAACCCTTTGGTATTGACTAATCATTAATACTTTTTTACGTCGCTGACCCTAACAGTTTTTTTAAAAAGTCACCTTTTTTTATACTGTTAGGTTCCTAACTTCTTTTGGGGCTGAATATGGAAAAAAGGGCTTTTTTCTGTCATCAACATAAAAGTTTCCATAAAAAGTAAGATTTTTAGGTAAAATATTTGAAAAAGGGATTCAACATAGGCTCCAAAAGTTTAATATACGTGCAATCATGACGACTTCGTTTTCATATTAAACCCTGACGTTTTTATATAAATTTTTTATTTACACCCTAATTTTACATAAATAAGTATAATACAATACAACTAAATTATAATTTACAACAAAAAATATATATATATATCCATAAAAAAAAAAATTAAAAATTTAAAAAATTTACTATTATTGTCATTAAAAGTTACTTTAAAAAAATTGGGGGAAAAAGGATTTATACACATACAACAAATTAGACGTCATAAATCAAAGAAACAAACATATTATCTAAAATATACAAATACAAAAGGCAGATGTAAAACTTACTCCTCTAATTGAGAAAACCCCAAAAGAATTTAATAAATGCCTCTTTAAGAGCCTTTTAAACGGTTTTACCGATTGAATATTTTTTAGGCTCTCGGAAGTCCGTTATAACTATCAAGACCCCTAAAGAAAAGTGATTTTTGTGAGCGGAACTGAGAGACATTGGGTATATAATAGTTATTTCTAGAACAGTGTTATACCCATGAACATTAAAATTAAAATTAATCCTGTCCATCAGATACGGGGGAGCTTACCCTAGATTTTTTTGTGAAAATTAAAATTATAAAATAATTCCCTTTAGGTAACCACTGCATTTTCTCAATAGATCCCCGGGTTGGGGTAATCTAGGCTTCCTAAGAATGATTTTCAAGCCCTATTTTGCAATTTTTGAAGGCAGAAATCTCATTTTGATTTTAAAAAAATAGAATGGTGGAGTGATAGTTAAAATGTGGAAGAATGATCGTGTTAAATATAATTTTTTTTCCACCTTGAATATGCAGAGCAGCGCATCAAATAATTCACCTTAAATGCTATGATCCCCAAAAACATGATTCACATGATTTTTAAACTTTAAATTTAGATCTATTAAAACACCTAAAAATTTAAAAATTTTTAATTTTTCAATGGAATCGTTACCCCCTTTATTCAACATTTAGGTTGCAAAAAAGTCTGTAATAGGCTTCCTTCCCCAAAAATTTTTTGGTTTTTTTTACATTTATTTTTAAATCATTTGATTGCACCATCTGTAAACGTTTTCCAAAGTTTTATTCAACCCTCTCACAATATCAAGTAAGTTAAATGGAAATAAAAATATATCGTCACAAACAGGTGTTTTTCCCTACATGAAACAATATCATTAAATATATGATGGTAAAAGGGCCAAGTATACCTCGGCCCCCAAAGTCTACTGATAAATCATCAGATAAAATATTATTTATTTTTAAGTTTTGTTTTCTGTTCTTTAAATAGTTCTGAAACCACTTCAAAACGGTTCCCTTTAAACCTATACATGCCAGTTTCTTAATTAAACGCTCTTTATTGACTGTCTCAAACGCCCGCCTCAAATAAAAAACCTCCAATTGCCAAATTTTTTTCAAGATTTAATCTCCCGTCCTCCAGCACACACTGCACTGCAGTTTTTCATCCCAAAATTTTGAAGAAATCCCGATTGTACACCCCTAATTATGGGTTCTGGTTTATGAATTTCAATGTTTGTTTTTTAACGGTTTTTCTATTACCTTTTTTATAGATGGTAAAGAATTAATTTGGGCTTAAGTCAGAGGCCATATTTGACTTAGTTACTTTAGGTATAGGAATAACTGTCAATATCTTAAGTAAATTTTATTTAGGTAAAATTTTAACTTGTTTTTTTGGGCTACCTTATTCAATACCTCATTTATCATTAAAATAAATTCGTTATATTTTATATTTATATCTGCACCATAATAGTTAAAACGAAATTTTAGGAAACTAACAGTGTAAATAAAGTGTCATTTTTTCGAAAACGGTCATAACTTATCTGTCTCTGCATCTATGAGTTATTGACATCGCTTTGTTTAATTCACGGATTCAAAAGATCAGGATAACCATCTCTGTGTTTCAAAAATGGTCCTCAAATTGCAATAAAAGAAGATCCCTTTAATCCAAGACCCGTTTTTAAAACAATAACCTCGTTGTTTTAAAATCCACTTTATATAATGGTCAAGGTCGGGTTTTATTGGTTCGCTTAGCTGCACCATTCCCCTAATTTTTCAACCACTTTTTGAGCAAAACAGCCATTAGAGAGGGTGCTTCTTTACCTCTTTAACCTCCATACCTTGATTGTAATTTGAATAATTTTAATTTTTTTACATACCTTAAGGTTCAATAATTAGGTTAACTTGATTCCATTGGAGTTCTTTGGAAGCTAATATCTCCGAAGAGGAGACCTATTCGAAAAAAGTTTATATAAACTTGTAGTATTCTTTTTTTAAATCCGGCAGATTTTCTATACTTTTCTGGACACCCTGTATAGGACGTATTAGAAATGGTTTTTTTTTAATAATCAATGCAATGACCAAAATTTTTTTGGCAGATAATTCCAACATTTTTAAATTTTCATATTATATTTTTAAAAAATCATTTTCA